>RJWM01000904.1:0-180441 GCA_004363535.1 Dasyprocta punctata | reverse complement strand
TCGCGCCTGCCAGGGCAGACGCTTAAGGCACTGAGCCAAACTCCCGGCCCTGGTTTTTTGAGGCAGGGTCACACTATGTAGCTCAGGCCGGCCTTGCGCTCGCGTTGTAGCCCAAGCCGGCCTCGAACTCACAACGCTCCGCCTACCTCAGCCTCCCGAGTGCTGGGATTAAAGGCGTGCGCCACCACGCCCGGCTTGTCCTTAAGGTTTTAAGAAACACTGTTTACACCTTCCTTAGAAAATTTATTTTCTATGACAAAAAGGTTAAGTCAGGTTGAAATGCCATATATTCTAGTACCTTCTCAGAAAAAAAGTGAGATTTTATAAATAGAAATTCTCAATAAGTGGAAGATCTTGAAGTTTTATTGTCCATAACTAAGACCTGATTAGGCTTTCACTTAGAAGAAGTAGCAGACTCCCATTTATTAAGGTATAGTCCCTTTTATTAAGGCATAGTCATAGACACTTCAGTTCAGATACTGAGTCCAGGCAATTTATTTCCCTTTTCAGAAGAAGCTGATAGGAAGACAGTGAAGCAAAGGTAAAAGATGAAAAGGGTAAATATTTCTTGTAGCTGTGGAAATAAAAGTAATAACCTATACTCTGAAACTTGAAATATTATGGGAGTGGAGAGTGATAGAGTAATGAGTAACATCCACTCTTATATGGGAAGAATGCCAAATAATTTAAGACACCATTAATATAAACAGAAAAAGACCCTTGCATACACATATATACACACACACCCATATTCTTTCTTTTGTTTCACTTACTCATTTTATTGGGGAAAAAATTGTCACCATATGAACCTGTTGTTGCCCTAGACTACTTTGCATGCTTTTTCCTATCCCTTTATATCAGCTAAATTTTTAAAGTTTGGGTGCTTAAAGATATAAGGGATTTCATAAACTCCGTAACTCAATTCTTAGTGATGATCTCAAATTAAGATTTTATGCTACATGTAAGATAATAGAGTAGTGAAGCACTCAGAAGTAAATAATATAACATATAGGTAGTTCGGTCATGAGTATGTTCTTCATATGAATTTTTTATATGAATCATAAGGAAAGAGAATCTTTTGTTTTTTGAACTGGGGATCAAACTCACAACTTCAAGTTTGCCAGGCAGGCACTTGTGCCACTGAGCTATATCCCCAGCCCAGGAAAGAAAATCTTTTGGAACTAAACTAGCATTTTATTTTTGTTAAACACACAAGAATAAAAATGAGTATGAATACTGCTCCTAAAAGTAGCAGCTAAACAAAAGTCCAAATACCACCTGAATACTTAACCAAGTGGAATTGAAGTAAATGAGGCTAATAAGAAAGCTGGAAGAAAATGCTGAATTATCTAGTTTTCCTATGGCTTAAATAGTATAGAAATTTTCCAGACCAGGAATGGTGGCTCATGGCTGTAATCCCAACAGTTGAGAGACTGAGGCAACAGAATTGCTGAGTTTGAGACCGGCCTGGGCTACAACATGAATTCAAGGCCAACCTGAACTGCATAGTGACGTTCTGTGCCAAACACACACACACACACACACACACACACACACACACAATTTTTCAACCTTAAAAAATGATTAAAAGTAGTTTTGTAGTGAAATTTTAAAATAAGGGTTAGTAACAGCCTATGTTAACCTGTAGAGTATACTAATATACTTAATTTATGCCTAGGAATCATTTTAAATATTTACTTATATGTATATATCTACCATCTATAATATGACTGCTTTAATGCATGCTTCTTTGTCCTGTTATTTTAATATTTGATAGCCAGAAACTTCACTTTACTGTAAAAACTTAAATTTTCTTCAGTTCTTTGCCTCTCGTATCTAGAAACCATCTGCAATTAATCTAAAATGGCTTCTCGTAAGTCAGTGCTCTCCTCAATATTATCTACGGTGACCCCTCCTTAGTCTTTAAATTCCTCATTAAATCTGTAGTTTTACCTCAGTCTCTTAAAATTGCTTCTTTACTTCTCTTTCTGTTTCATTTATCATGCCTCTCTTCTCTTCACTGGGTTTCTTCTTAGCTTTACTAGCTGGATTCAGTGATGCATGTCTACAACTCTAGCTGCTCAAGAACTGAGGTGGGAGGATCTTTTGACCTTAGGGGCTTGAGGCCAGCATGGAAACTATTGTGAGATTCTGTTTCAAAATAAGTAAATAAAAATTATATATACTCTTCAGGGTCCTATGCCTTCATTCTTTTTCTTCTCTCCTCCAATTTTGCATTTATATTTGTATCTTCTGCCATCATTTCAAATGTTACCTTTATGCTTATAAATTTAACATCTGGTATATCTCTAGCCTTTTGCTTTTCCTGAGAGCTTAGTATAAATGTCTAACAATCTGCTCTGTAAGTTTGAATAAATATCATGTTAGTACTGAATTTATTTTTTAAGACCTGAATTTTCTTCTGTGTTCTCTTTCAGTTTGTATTTTTTAATTAATCACTTTAGAACCTTAAGAATAATGTGTGAAGAATTCTTCATACATTGTATGTAATCAGTTTTGCAGTCTCTTTGATTCTAATGTTGCCTAGATGACTATAGGAACCTTTTAACTAATTGTCTTTCCTGTGACATCTTACTTTTTCAATATATCCTTTACTAATAAGAATATTATTTTAAAATGTAGATCATATAATCTCTATCTCAAAATCTTTGAAAGACCCCCAGTTGTCAACAAAGTTCATATTCATTGATATTAGATTTAAGATTCTGGTGCTTTTTCCTGTAGTAAACAACTATTTCCTCAACATACCATTTATTTTTTACCTCCAAGCCTTTGCTCCTTCTAATTCCTCAAACTCATCGTGAGCTCCCTCCTTGCCTCTTCTTTTAGGCAAAATTTTATTAAGTCACTGGACACTGTAAAGTAATGGACTACCTAGCTAGCCTCTCAATGAATACTCACTGATGGATTGAGATTTTTGTTTTTGAAAGCCAGTATTATTTTCAGAAATGATTAGCTGTAAGAGATTACTTCCACTTTAGCTGTGAAATTTTTGTTTCATTATTGAATATTTCTTAAATAATGTCTCACAGAGAAATCCTTTATAGTTTGGCATAAGGAAAACCTTATAATTCTTTGAGGAACTGCCATGTCCCTTTTTCAGATTGTTACCTAGATTTTTGGGTTTCCTTTTTTGTTTGTTAGTTTTGTCTTTTCCATTTCCAAGAAATGGAACAACCACTGAATTGGCTAAGTGTAATTAGTTGTTTTAACCTTTGAAACTCTGTTACCTACTTTAAAACTTTCCTTTAAGTTAATTTAATTTAAAATTTTTAAATTAGTTATATAAATTTTGGTTTTCAGTAAACCCATTAAGACCTTCTTTCAAGAAAAGAGTATAAACAAATAAATAAAATACCTAACAAGGAAATTCAAATGTTGGTTTCCTAGATATGCACTATTTGACATCCTTATCTCTTAACAAAAACTGATTCTACATGACTACTCTTCAGTATCACATTATACTTCATTTATAGTAATACTCATTTTAGTTTTCTTGTAGTATTTATAATTTTTGTACTGTCCTCTTTAGTGAATAGAAATTTAGTGGGGTAGGATAAATCTTTTGAGTTAGGGATGCTTTCTCTGCCTCCACATTTGGTGGCAAAGCAGTATCAGAGAACTTTACATTGTCTGAGGTTATGAAAGTTAACATATAGGTAAGGAAAAAGAAGTGACATTTCCTGTGAACCACATACACAAGGGAGAAAGAAATAAGCAGAGGATGAAATAATGAAGAGTATTTTCCTTCTAACTGCCTCTGCTGGAGACTGGCAAAAAAAATTTCTCTGCATAGTACTGAAGGTCAGGGTAAGAGAAAACACAAGTCTAATATTTCATGTTGCCTTTTCTGGCAAAAAAAATTTCTCTGCATAGTACTGAAGGTCAGGGTAAGAGAAAAACACAAGTCCATTATTTCATGTTGCCTTTTCTAGTCAATGAAATCTTACTTATCTTTTGAGGCACAGATTATATTTTATGTTCTTTGTGGTATGTTTAATGATTACATTAACCACCGACAATCTGTAACTCTAGTAACACTTACTGTTTAGAACTTTCCTCTCACACACAAATATGCATATGTATATGTATATATGTGTGTATTTGTTAAGAGTTCCAAATAATAAATATGGCAGGTATTCATTTACATCAATCTTCCCAGTATTGAATTTCTGTTAAGGAAAAGATGTTGAAAATATCTGTTCTGCTTTTTTGTCTACTAGAACTTCTCTCATTTTACTTAGCACATTACCCAAGTTTTGTTAATATATTCATTTAGGAATAATACCAAGGGTTTAGAAATGTGTATGTGTGACATTTACACTTATTCATTCAACAGATATTTCTAGAGTATTTACTTTATGTAACATGCTATGCTAGCACTGGGAATATACTAACTAGCTTGAACACATAGAAAAATTCCTTTAGAGTCTTATCTAATTTGAAACTATTGAAATTAACAAATTTTCATACTTCTTTGCTTTAAGTCAATTTAAGTAGTATACGCAGAGGTAATATAATACTTGACTTTGAGATTTGTGACTAGGAAATATCTCAACCTCTCTAGGCTTTTTTCACTTTATATAAACTGCGGGAAATAATACATATTTATAGGATTAAACAAATATATATTGCGAGTCTGGCACATAAGGGTTGCCTATAGAGGGTAGCTATTACTCAAATAATTTTTCAAAATTGGCTACCTTACATGGAAATAGTCTTCTAGCTTGCAAGAAACTATATTCAATAATTGTGTTTTCACTTCTATGTAAATAAGTTCTCAAACAAGCATCACAGGATACAGGAAGGACATAGAATTTCAATGAACACCTTGTAAATTAATGATACTAGAAAATTTATTTTTCTTTCTCACAGAAGATGAATTTGATAGGCTTGTATAAGTCTGTAGAGGTTTGAAGCCAAAGATTGTTAAGAAAAAATGTTTATGTTAGTCATATAATAATTTTGTGTTAAAATATTTTTCTTTTGGAATGTAGAATGATATATTTACTTTCCCTCTTCAACTTGTTTTTAATTGTTATTTTATTAGGCTATTCATTCAATTGATTGGCATCATGAGGGCAAACAGTTCATGTGCAGCCATTCGGATGGTAGCTTGACTTTATGGAACCTGAAAAGCCCAACTCGCCCTTTCCAGACCACAATTCCACATGGTAAGATGTATGCTTTCAAAAGAAATAAACACTACAGATAAAGTGCCTTGACTTGAAGTAGGAGTGGTAATATTAAATAGAAAATGGTTTCTGGTTCTAAATATCTCTTCACACTTTCTACATTATCCCCCCAAATTTCTGTACTTCATTTTTTCTACCAGTATCTTCCTTATATTGTAAGCTACAGCTAGAGACTGTCTCAACCAGAAGTTAAATAATGATGATTCATAATGGATCTCTTCTAAGATAGAAGTGATAATATATGGAAAGTTAGGTTTCAAGGGTTGAAGAGAAATTGAGAGACTAGAACTATATTGATCTGACTTTCAGATCTAATTCCTGTACTATCTTGTTTTCTAGATTCATTCACTTATTTCTATTCTTGCCATTTTATTCTACTAAATTATGAGGACTGTAGTTGTGACTGTAGTTTTTATTTATCTATTTATGTTCTATATTGAAAAGAGAATTTTAACCCAAAGAAAGGGTTTACATTCAATATGTATAATGAGGTCAAAAATTCTAGTATATCAACAACATCTGTGATTCAGATAACCAAATTATTTCAGATAATGTTGGTGATTATCTGAATTCATGTTTGCCTCATACTATGGGTTATTTGTAAACACAGAAAGGTCAAAACCTAGCAGTTAATGACACATTCTGCTTTACAGTTTCTGAGCATTTTTTACCATATCATAAAGTCTGTTTTACTCAGACATTCCTGTACCCTTAATGCTTAGTTAGAAATGCTTTATTTAGAGGTTGCCATTAAGAAACCTTAAGTACATATTTGCTATACTTGCATCTCAGGATTAATTGTTTGCTTCTAAGATAGGTTCCCTGTACTCGCTTTACTTGTTTCCTTGAATGATCATGCCTTCTATATGTAAATATATCACATGATTTGTTTATCAATTTTCTCTTTAATTCCATACAGTATAAAAATTCAATTTTTATGTGTTTTAGCTTGATTGAACATTTAACATTGTCATATTTTTTTTGTACTGGGAACCTAACTCAGGACCTCATGCTTGCCAGACAAGCACTTCTGCCACTGAGCTATATCCCTAGCCCTAACACTTTCATATGTTGATCACATTCATGTTTGCTTTGAGTTTGGGTTGTATTCTAGAATTCTTTCTTGTCAAAATGAAGCTCTGTTCATAGGTTGTTGAAAACACCAACATTTATGCTTTTTGTAATATATAAATCAGATTAAATCCCTACTGCTTCACCATATCATAGTTAAGAAGCAAGTATCAATAATTTGATAGTAGAAACATTCAATATGTATCTATTTATAATCTTTGAGTATATTTTGTTCCTTTTTGTATTAGCCACTTTTATTTTCCAAAATAAAACATTTTTCTAAATGCCATTTTAACTGTATCTTAAATTCTTATATATAATTTCATTAGTGTTATATACTTTTTAACAATAGTAAATTTAAGGTGTTTTCTATATCCTATTATAGTTCTCTAATGACACGAGTTATTTAGATGGATGTTTTCAAGTATCCAACAGTTTTTTGTGATGGATTCTGAGGTTATAGCCAGAGAATGTTCTACAAAATTTAATGAAATTTGCTTTATAATTAAGGCATAGCCAGTAGCTGTTAACATTGAAAGTGTAATTAAGAAGAATGTACACTTCCTAACTTTCTTATAAAGGTCAAATTTAAAATTGTATTTGTAAGATAATAATTTTGCTAGTTTTTAATTTGATGTTTAAATTTCAAGAAAGGTGAGTTAAGTTTTCTTTTATAATGTATTTTCTTTCATAATTCTGTTCACTTCTGATTTATATTTATTTACAAATTGGTAAAGGTGGGTGAGAGCACTTATCCAAATTTATGTGATTTTACTGATACTTACCTAGTGCTACCAATTATTCAGAAAGTATTATTAAAATTTCTTAACATTATTATAGACTTGCCTGTTTCTAACTTTATTCTGCCGATTTTTGCTTTATGTATTTCGAGGTTGTTTTATTTGGTATGTTTTAAGTTCCTGATAGGGAACATATCGTTGACTCGTGTTTTAATCCAGTCTTAGTGTCGGAATGTTTAGTTCATTAATGTTAAGTTTCATTACTGACAATGTTGAATGTAGACCTACTGTTTTATTACTTATCTTTGGTTCTATCATATTGCTATTTTTCTTTTTAATTATTTTCTTTCTGTGTTTTAACTTATTTGAGTATTTTTAATAAAATTCCATCTGAGTTTATATGTATGATTTTTATCTTCACTTTTTACTTAGTTGCTCCCAAGATTAAGTATACTTCCTTAAATACTTGGGATCTGTTAAAGTTAACATTATAACAATTCACACAAGATATAGAAATCTTATAACTATTTTGATCTATTTATATTCTTCCACTGTCTTTGATGCTATAGTTATCACTTGACAGGCCTAAATATATTGTTCTGGTTTTAACTTTTAGTATGCAGATACATTATTTAGTTAAGAGGAAAAACAGTCTCTTGTATTTTTAGTAATTTCCTTTTGAATATTTTTTAATATTTTGTGTATGTGTAAAGAAAATTAATTCAGTTAGCAGCCTTAATCTATATATCACATTTTTATTCCTTTTTTCTTTTATAAAACGATTTTATTACATAAAAATTTAAATATATGAAAGTAATTGAATAGTATATCCATCATTCAGACTCAGCATCAATTAATCATGTGTAGTTTTAGCACATACTAGTTTTATGAGATACAGCCATCTGGGTTGGAGGTTGTTTTCTGTTAGGGCTTAAATACTTCACCTTAAGCTTT
Organism: Dasyprocta punctata; assembly: GCA_004363535.1. NCBI lineage: Eukaryota > Metazoa > Chordata > Mammalia > Rodentia > Dasyproctidae > Dasyprocta > Dasyprocta punctata. Next base: position 172,460 of record RJWM01000904.1, on the reverse strand, counting down.
CCTTGACTTGAGGTTTGTGTTGAGAAGTCAGCTGAGATTCTGATGGAGTTTCCTTAATAGGTGGTTTGTTAGTTTTCTGTAACAACTTATTTTTAGAAAGTAATGAGTAAATGGTAGCTATTTTAATTATTTTCTTCGATAGCATCAGAAGTCTGTTGATGAGGTATCAGAAATGCTAAAACAATATCTTTTTAAAAATTGTGATAAATACTTAAAACATAAAATTTACATGATATTTACATGTGTATTTAAGTATTAAATATGTTAATATTGTTGCACACGCCCTTTCCATAAGGTTTCATCCATATCCAATGATTTTTCTTTTCTTTTTCTCCTAAGTCTCTTTTAATATTCTATTCTTATGTTGAATTTCTAGAAACTTGACTATGATATGCCTTGCTATAGACTTTTTTGATCATGGCTAATTGTAGTTTTATATGCCTCACTTTTCTGCATGTCAAATTCTTTTTTCCTGCTTGGGAAGTTTTCTGCTGTTATGTCTGCGAACAGGTTTTTTGTATCATTTGTGCTGTCTCCTGCTTTTTTCATTGACTCTGATCAAACTTATGTTATTCTTCTTTGCATCACCTGTCAGCTGCTGGAGTGCTTTCCTGTGGTTCTTTGCTATCTTTAAGAAATCTTTCTTTTCATGATTGCTAACTGCAAGCCTGTCTTCTATGTCTGAGTTTCGGTGCTCACATTGGTTTATTCTGCTTTGGATACTTTCAGTGGAATTTTTAGCCTCCTGGATATCTGTTTAAATCTGTTTTATGCATTCCATTTCTTTCCTATGTTGGCCATTCATTATTTCCATCATTTTTTAACTCCTCTATTTTTAAAATCTGTATCAGCTATCTGTATCGAGAGTCACTAAACGTGTTTATCATTTTGGTCACTATCTCTGTAGTTATCTGAGAAATTATTTCTCATTTGATTTTTTCTAGAGCCCCATTCATTTTCTTTGTTGTTACCACTTCAGAGAGGCCAGCTGGGTGGCTTTCAGATTCTCCCACCTCATCACTCACTGGGTTTGCCTTTGGTGAACTGGATGTCTGCAGTTGCATCTTACTTAAGTGTGTTCTCACTTTTTTTGTTGTTGTTTTTTTAAAAATTTAATTCCTGGGTTGATGCTTGTAAATTGCCTGTGGTGAGTTGCTTTATTGCTAGTATGTAAAACCCTTAGGAAATGAACACATCTCAGAAGTATCTTCCAGGTGTTGTTGTTCCTTGGGTATTTTTTTTTTTTTTTTTTTTGGTTAAGGGAAAAAAGACACATATAAGAAAGACAAAAAGCAAAAGAGACAAACAAACAACAACAGCAAATCCACAACAGTAACATTATAGGTTTACAAAACAAGATGATAGGAACTTGACAGTGGTTGCAATATTGCATATTGTTATCTTCAACACCGTTGTTTACATTAACAAATATAGACATGTAAAATTGATCTAATCATATGAGTATTAACCGATCTTTCTCAATAACTAATACATTCAGCAGTATAGTCATTTTAATTATCTTACATATACATATATACAGATTTATGTCTTTATCCTTTTCCCTTCCTTCTTTCCTTCTTTTCCCTTTCCCAATAACTTTTGCTCTTTGAGCAGTTTCTTACTTTTACACAGTATTTACTGTAGATTTTGGATCATATATACTTTTTCAGTTTCTTACACTAGGGAGACAATATGGTATTTAAAGAGGTGAGTTTGATTTATCTCACTTATGAGTATGGTATCAAGTCATGTCCATTTACTTATAAAAGTCTCAATGCAATCTTCCTTGATAGCTGAGTGGTACTCCATTGTATAAAAATACCACATCTTTTTATCCATTCCTTGATTGATGGGCACTTGGGTTGTTTCCAAGATTTGGCTATCACAAATTGGGTTGCTATAAACATGAGTGCACAAATATCACTGTGGTATGATGTTTTCAATTCTTCTGGGAAAATGCCCAGAAGTGGGATAGCTGGGTCAAATGGGATCTCCAATCCTAGCTTCTTGAGGAATCTCAACACTGATTTCCACAGTGGTTGCACCAGTCTACACTCCCATCAACAGTGGAGAAGAGTTCCTTTTTCCCCACAGCCCCTCCAGCATTTGTTGTTGGTTGATTTTTTAATTTTGGCCATTCTTTCTGGAGGGAGATGGAATCTCAGTGTTGTTTTAATTTGCATTTCCTGAATGACCATTGATGTTGAACATTTTTTCATATATTTATTTGCCATTTGTATTTCTTTCTCTGAGAAGTGTGTATTCATCTCAGATTCCCATTTTTGGCTTGGGTCTTTGAATTTTAGAGGCCTGATTTCTTTTAATTCTTTATATGTTTTTAGATAGAAGTGCTTTGTGTGATGGACAATTGGCTAAGATATTTTCCCAGTTCGTGGCTTTTCTTTTCACTCTGTTGGAGATTTCCTTTGACATGCAAAAACTTTTTAGTAAGAGATCCCAGTTGTTGATTCTGGGAGGTGTTTCTCATGCAGTTAGATTTTTGTTCATGAACTCTCTGCTACGCCTATGTCATTGAGATTTTTGCCTACTTTGTCTTCTAGCAAGTTTAGTGTCTCTGTTTTAATATTCAGATCTTTGATCCATTTTGAGTTTCTTTTAGTACATAGTGATAGACATGGGTCTAGTTTTAGTTTACGGCATATAGAAAGCCAGTTTTTCCAGCACCATTTGTTAAAGAGGCTATCTTTCTTCCAATGTACATGTTTGGCCCCTTTGTCAAAGATGAGGTGGCTAAGTGTGTTTGTAGTTGTGGCTGTATCTTCTAATCTATTCCATTGATCTTTAGGTGCTGATTTTATCACAGTAGCTTTGTAGTATAGTTTCAAGTCGGGGATTGTGATGCCTCCTGCCTTCCCTTTGTGGTCCAGAATTGCCTTTGCTATTCTAGGTTTTTTCTGGTTCCAGATGAATTTCAGGAATGCTTTCTCTAGCTCTGTGAGGTAGGCAAGTGGTATTTTGATTGGGATTACATTAAATCTGTATAACAATTTTGGGAGAATGGACATTTTCACAATGTTTATTCTTCCTATCCATAAACGGGGAATATCTTTCCATTTTCTGAAATCTTCTTCAATTTCCTTTCTCAGAGGAATGTAATTTATACTGTATAGATCTTTTACTTCCTTTGTTAGATTGATTCCTAAGTATTTCATTTTTTTTGGATGTTATAGTGAAGGGTGTGGTTTCCCTTATTTCTCTCTCAGTGACTTTGTTGTTTATGTACAGGAATGCTATTGATTTTTGAGTGTTCACCTTGTACCCAGCTACATTACTGAATTTGGTTATTACATCTGGAAGTCTTTTAATGGATTTTTGGGGGTCTCCTATGTAGAGTATTATATCATCTGCAATTAGTGATAATTTTACTTCTTTCTTATCCTTATTTCCTTTATTTCTTTCTCTAGTCTAATTGCTCTGGCTAATATTTCCAGAACTATATTGAATAGGAGTGGTGATAATGGACATCCTTGTCTTGTTCCTGATTTTAGGTTGAAAGTTTTCAGTTTTTCTCCATTTAGTAAGATGTTGGATGTTGGTTTATGATATATGGCTTTTATCAGGTTGAGACAGAGACCATCTATTCTGATTTTCTGTAGGGTTTTGATCATGAATGGGTGTTGGATTTTGTCAAAAGCTTTTTCTGCATCTATCGAGATGATCATGTGGTTCTTGTCCTTGGCCCTGTTGATATGGTGTATTACATGTATTGATTTCTGTATGTTGAACCATCCCTGCATTCCTGGGATGAAAATTCCACTTGATCGTGGTGTATAATCTTCCTGATCACTTGTTATATTCTATTTGCCAGTATTTTGTAGAGGATTTTTGCATCTATGTTCATTAGGGAGATTGGCCTGTAATTTTCTTTTTTGGTTGGGTCTTTCTCTGGTTTTGGTATTAGAGTAATACTTGTTTCCAGGAATGAGTTAGGGAGACTTACTTCCCTTTCAATTTCATTGAAGCATTTGAGGTGTGTTGGCATTAAATCTTCTCTACATTTCTTATAGAATTCAGCAGTGAATCCATCACAACCTGGGCTTTTCTTTGTTGGTAAGGTTCTAATTACATTCCCAAATTTATTAACTGAAATTGGGCTATTCACCCGTTTTAAATCTTCTTGATTCAGCTTTGGTAATTCATAGGTTTTTAGGAATCTGTCCATTTCTTCTGTGTTATTGAATCTATGTGAGTAAAGGTTTTCGATGTAGGTGTTGATGATCTTCTATATTTCCACAGGGTCTGTAGTGATTTCACCCTTTTCATTTTCATTTCTTATTGCATGAATCTGAGTCTTTTCTTTCCTCTTTTTGATAAGGTTGGCCAGGGGTTGTTCAATTTTGTTTATTCTTTCAAAGAACCAATTCTTCAATTCATTAATTATTTGTATTATTTTCTCAGTTTCAATTGCATTAATTTCTGCTCTGATCTTGATAATTTTCTCCCTTCTTTGGGCTTTGGACTTGACTTGCTCTTCTTTTTCTAGAAGTTTGAGGTGCATCATTAGGTTGTTTATGTGTGTTCTTTACATTTTTCTGATGTGGGAGTTTAGTGCTATAAATTTCCCTCTGAGGACTGTTTTCATTGTGTCCCACAGGTTCCCGTAATTTGTATTTGCATTTTCATTCAATTGTAGATATTGTTTAATTTCTTCTTTAATTTCTTCTGTGACCCATTGATTGTTTAGGAGAGTATTATTTAATTTCCATGTGTTTCTGGGGTTCTTGTGGGGTTTTTTGTCATTCATTTCCAATTTTACTGCGCTATGGTCAGAGAATATGCATGGAATTATTTCAGTTCGTTTGCATTTACTTAAGCGTGTTTTGTGGACCAGTATATGATCTATTTTAGAGAATGACCCATGTGCAGCTGAGAAGAATGTGTATTCTGATGTTGATGGGTAGAACACTTGGTGCACATCTACTAGGTCCATTTGTTCACAAGTTTGATTCAGTTCTGTTATTTCTTTGCTGATTTTTTGTTTGGTTGATCTGTCTCTGTGTGACAGTGGGGTGTTATGGTCCCCTGTTATAACTGTATTATTGTTTACTTGGTTTTTCATGTCTATTAAGAATTGCCTTACATAGTTGGGTGCTCCCATATTCAGTGCATATATAGTTATGATTATAATCTCTTCCTCTTGATGTTTTCCCCTAAGAAGTATGTAGTGACCTTTATCTCTTTTGATCATTTTCGCTTTGAAGTTGGCGTTGTCTGCAAACATAATAGATACCCCTACTTTTTTCTGGGTTCCTGTTGCATGGGGTATTGTTTTCCAGCCTTTGATTTTTAGTCTGTGAGTTTCCTTTTGAGTGAAATGTGTTTCTTGTACACAGCATATTGTTGGATTTTGTTTCTTAACTCACTCTGCCAGTCTGTTTCTTTTCATTGGTGAGTTGAGACCATTTACATTGATTGATATAACTGATATGTACTGGCTCATCCCTGTCATGTTATCTTTCCATTGTTGGTTTTCTACTTTTTCTGTTTAACTGTTTGTCGGACTTAGTGGTTTCCTTTTGCTTGTGGTCTCAGGATTGTAGTTATCTTTGTCTCTTTCTAAAGGGTCTTTCAGTACTCTTTGTAGTGTTGGTTTGGTGGTCATGAATTTCTTCAGTTGTTCTTTGTCATGTTGGTATCTTATTTCTCCATCAATTTTTAAAGATAGTTTTCTAGGATACATCAATCTGGGTTGAAAGTTGTTTTCTTTCAGGATTTCAAATGCTCCAAGCTCTTCTTGACTTAAAGGTTTGTGTTGAGAAGTCTGCCATGATTCTAATAGGCTTTCCTTCGTAGGTGATCTGTTTCTTTTCTCTGACAGCTTTTAGTATTTTGTTCTTGTGCTGTATTTCTGATACCCTAATTATTATATGTCTGGGCAAAGATTTATTTTGGTTATGGTTAATTGGGGCTGCCTCACTTTCCTGTATATCAGATTCTCTTCCCCATGTTTGGAAAATTTTCTGCTATTCTTTCTGCAGATAGTCTTTGCAGGTCATTAGTATTGAGCCCTGCTTTTTCATTGATGCCTATTAATCTTATGTTATTTCTCTTGACATTGCCTTGCAGCTGTTGAATTGTTGTTTCTTGGTTCCTTGTTATTTTTAAGAGATGTTTTCTTTTGTGAGCATAAGCTTTCATGCTGTCTTCAAGGTCTGAGATTCTATTTTCAGCTTCATTCCAGCCTTTTTGCTAATTTTCCATGGAATTTTTCATTTCCTGAATATCCCTTTGAAGCTGTTTTATGCATTCTATTTGTGTCTTATGTTGTTCATTCAAAGTTTCCATCATATTTTTTATGGTCTTCTATTTTTTTATCTTGATCTTCTTTAGGTATATACAGCGTTTGTTTCATAATGATTGTCATTTCATTTTTTATCTGAGAGATTATTTGTGACTTGAGTTTATGGCTTCATGGAGTTGTTTCTTTACTTCATTTGCTATCATTTCTGAAAGTTCAGTTGTGTGACTCCCAGTGTCTTCTATTTCAGTGTCTCTTGGGTTTGTTCTTAGTGGGCTGGGGGACTGAGACTGCCTCTTGGTCTTTCGTTTTGTTATTTTCTTCTGGGACCTGTGTGGCTAGGCAGGCAGCTTTCCGATGGATTGCACTGGAACATTGTGCTGGGTAGAGCTTCAATCCTCCAGTATCCCCGTGACTAGCCGGGGCACACTCCCAGATTATCGCTCTGGACCCTTGTGTTCTGTGGTCAGTGAGGCTGGCCACGTGTTCCCCTGATGTACTTTGTTGGGTTGCTCTGACACGCTGGGCTGGACAAAGTTTGTATCCTACCTGTAGCTAGCAGTGTTGCACTGCTGGAGCTTGTTGCCAGGGCTTAGAACCTGACTGTGTAGCGTTCAGAACCCCCGCGACCCAGGTGGCTAGCAGAGATACAGCCCTGGGGTGTGTCACTGGACCTTCAGCCTGGTGGGTGGAGTTTGAAATCTCTGGTACCTAGGCAGCTAGGCAGAGCACACCGTGGAGTGTGGGACCACCTGGACCTTGCATCTGGCTGGTAGGAGTTCAGAGCCTCTGGAGTGTGGGGCAAGCCCAGACAAGTCCCAGGTGTATAGTGCCGGGGCCTTGCTCCTGGTTGGGCAGGTTCGCAACCTCTAGGACCTGCTGTGTGACCACACCCCTGAACAATGGAGCTCATGCCTTGTGATCTGATGGACAGAGCTCAAGTTCTCTAAGGCCCTGCAGCTATGCAGACCACTGCCTGATGAGCAGTTCTGAGGCTCTGGGCTTGGTTAGGCCCAGTACCTCTGTGTCCTGCAAGGCTGGCTGGTCATTCCCCTGATGGATTATGCTGAGATGCTGGACTGAGTAGAGCTCAGTCCTCTGCGCAGCTAGTAACGGTGCAAACCCGGAGTGTGTTGCTGGACTCTTTACCTTACTGGGTGGGAGTCAGAACCCCGGGACCCAGGTGGCTAGTTGGAGTGCACCCCGGAGTGTGGCACCACCTGGTCCTTGCATTTGGCTGTGAGGAGTTCAGAGCCTCTGGAGTGCCTCTTTGGGGTTTTGAATCTGATACAAGATCCTATGTCTTCAATTTGTTGGGGATGAGAAGTTGCTGCCTGCTTGGCAAGGCCTCTGGTTCTTTGTCACTGTCCAACCATATTTTCTATGACCCTTGTGGAAACTCAGTCTTGGTATTACAGAAAGAACGGCTGGTTAGAACAATTACGTCACTTTGGCTAAAGTGGTACAATCAACAATAATAATAGCATTAAACAATTTACAAAATGATGAACTGAGGCAACCATTAATTTGCTACCTTTAACCATATCAACTAGATTTGTGGTTATATTACAAAATCTAAAATAAACCAAAAAATTGTATGCAGTAAGCCCTCAACATGTCAATTTTACTTTCAGGGTAGAAAATTTAGAAGAGGATAGGGGGAAATTTTAGAGAAATAAAAAGAGGAAGAGATTAAAAACAAGGTTGAAGGAAAAGGAGGATGATGCAAACTTTGGGAAATTGGTGCCAAAGACGGGAGGGAGAGAAGGAAGAAATAAAAGGAAGAACAGAACAGAGCAACAACTACAAAAAACCTAGAAACCTCCTTCACACTCATATAGAAACAGAATCAAAACAATAAAGAAAAACAAGAGCAATAAAACAGAGAAAGAAAAAAATGTCTACCTGAAGGTTTGTCTCTGTCTTCACTGGCAGACAACATGTGAAGACCGAGTCCAGATCTGTGTTGATTTATCCCAGCAAACCAGCATTAGCTTTATGGTGGAGTAGTGGGTAATCTCAGTGAGTCTGCACCTCTATTTCCCTTGAAGTTCAGTCATTCATCCTGGAGTGGTCAGCATACCTTGTACAGGCTGTTATAAGCTGGAGCCACTGGAAGGGCCCAGAAGTTGTTCTGAGCTCCAAGCTCAGTTGAGTACTCTACTAGATGACTTCCAGCTCTCTGTTGCAGGATTTCCAGTCCTGCAGCACAGACCACTAGCCAGTGCAGTCCTGCATGTCTGTTGCTCCCTTCCACTGCTGTGTCTCTTTGTGGATGCCTCTGGGTTTGCCAGATATCACTGTATCCCCGAAGGTTTATAACTGCTCCTCTCGCACATGGAGTACTGACTCAGGGAGAAAGTGCCACCCACTACTTCCTTCTTCTACATTGAAATTTCTCTCTTCACTCTCTCCATGGACTTCAATTCTCACTACAGATCCTGGGTCATGGGACCCTCTTCTCTGCTTCTCTTCTCATGTTGTTATAGCCCAGCGTCTGGATGTGAAATCTCACAGAGGCTCTTTCTCTGCTGCTTACCACTCTGCCAACTTCCCAAAAGTCAATTTGAATTTCTGAGCTGACTTTGTGTGCATGTGTTTCTATATTTTATTAGCGCAATTATATAAAATATTGGACTTTTCTGTGATACTTTCATTCATGTATATAACATATATTGATTATATCCAACCCCTCATTATCTTCCCTTATATGCTTTTTTCCTCTCTCCCTGGCCCTCTTCCTCTTTTCTGATAGTCTCCCTTTGTATCGTTTTTCTTTTCTAGATTGCACATATTTGGGAAAATATGTGACATTTATCTCTCTGAATCTGCCTTATTTCACTTAACATGATGACTTCCAGTTCTATGTATTTTCCTGCAAATGACATGATTTTGTTCTTCTTTGACTGAGTATTAACCCATTTAGTTTTTGAAATAATGAAGCTTTGTCTAGCTTCCATATTTTGTGAGTGAGGACTCTTTTATACTTTCAATTTTGCTTCCTGTGTATATAATTGTGTTTCTCCTCTGGTTGTTTCCAACCCATATATCTTTTATTTTTCCATATAACTGTGTTTTGCCTAACCTTTGCTTATTCAACTTTATTATTCTATGAAGTGTTCTACTGAATTTTTTTTTCTGGTACTGAGAATTGAACCCAGAGCTTTCATACTGAGATGACTCTCCATCCTTTTTATTTTTTATTTTTATTTTGATATTGTCTCACCAAGTCACTGAGTTGCCAAGGCTGGCTTCAGACTTTCAATCTTTCTGCCTCAGTCTCCCAGAAGCCCTGAATTATAGGTATGCACTGCCACACCTGGCTCTAAACTTTTTTAAACCTATAAATTTGTCTTTCGCAAAAATTGGGAAATTGTTATTTCTTTACTCAAATACATTTCTGTGCTAGTCTTTCAGTGGTATCATTTGTCTATTGGAACTTTTAGTGTTATCATATGTGTCTCTCATCCTGTTTATTTATTTATATCAATATTTTTCCCTTTGAATTTTAGATTGGATAATTCCTGTTGATCTGTTATTAGTTTACCTGTTCCCCTGCCCTCACCCCTGCATTTTCATTGTGCTGTTGTCTATCAGTTATTTTTTATTTCAGATAATTTTTCCATTTGATACTTTTGTATTTTTTATTTCTCTGGTGAAATTTCCTTTTCTTGTTCATTATGAGCATTTTACTTTTCTTTAAACATTTAACTTAGTCATTATGGCATTAGTATTTTATTTGATAATATGACAACTACTTTATCTTAAAGTTGACCTCAGTTCCTAAGAATAACTGACATTTTATTGCTTCATATTTTGATTATATTTTACATAATGTAGATATTATGTTACTGTGGAATGTATTTTTGTTGCTGCCCCATCTTCCTTTGCCATCCTATCTGCTAAACTTGGAAACCCGACAGATAAGCATTTTATTATTTTTCTATAAATCAAATTTTTTATATTAAGAAGATGCATTGTCTAAAGCTCTTGTTATTAGACAATGATAGGTTAAAAAGAAAATGACTACATCTAGTGAGGCTGGATTAGCATGTGTGTGAATCAAGATTAACACAGTGATATCATTGGTATTTTAGCTTGTTTCTACAGGTATTGACTTTTTTTCATAGTAAAAGTTTCATATATGTGTTCTTTAATCAGAAGAATTAAATACACAGGCACACATGCACATTCATGTAACATATTTTTACATACTTAACATGAAATTAATTCCTGTAAAAGTGCTTAATAGTGAAACTATTGATCAGAAATGGAACAAGGAATATCCACATTAACTAGTTCTACTTATCATTTTTTGGAAATACTAGCTAATATATTTAGACCTAAAAGTGGGTTATGAAGTTTAAAATTTTAGGAACAATATTCAAAATTATAGTTGGCTTTTGATAGTATAATTGCACAATTGAAAACCAAAACCTATTAGGAAAACTATTATATATGACATTAGAATTCTGTATACAATACAAACAAAATTCAATGGATAAACAAATAACATGAAAAAACAGCTTTAAGCAACAGTAAACACATGAATAGCTTGCAGTAAACATTAAATTTCAAGTATTATTTCTATTATGGGACATAAAAGTGACACTTGAATAAATGAAAAACATATTGTGTGCATAGAATAGACTCAATATTATAAAGATGTTATTTACCTGTATAGCACTAAATTCAGCTTGTTGCCAAGGAAAGTAATAGTGTTTTTTTAATTAAATGAGCTAAAATGCCCCCCAAAAATTTATAAATAGGTGAATTATTTAAATAAGGATGAGTGATCAATTATAGGCAATTTGGTAAGTTAGATATTCTCAACAATTTTTAATAAAGTAAGAAAAATACTGAATATATGGGTTCTTACTTTTTATAGAAAGCAATATTGTTTACAATAGTTATAAAAGATGCATAGGAATAAATGTAACCAAGGAAATAAATGACTTCTACCATGAAAATTACAAAATGCTGATGGAACAAATTGGAAAAGACAACAGAAAATGGAAGAAGATCCCCGTGTTCATGAGTTGGAAGAATTAATGCTGTTAAAATGTCCACACTACCCAGAGTGATTTATAGATTCAGTGAAAATACCTATCAAAATACTAATGTCAGTCTTCATAAAAGTAGAAAAAACAGTCTTAATATTTATATGGAAGCAAAAAGGACTCCCCAAAGCAATCTTGGCCAAAAAGAGCAAAGATGGAGGCATCACAGTGACAGTTCTCAAAGCATACTACAAATGGGAGTCTTCTGGGAAGATGTCCAACTGGGAAGCAACAATAAATCAGCCTTTCCAAGATCTGGAATTCTGACATTGGGAAATAACTTGGGGAAGAAAAGAAAGAGAGGTGGATTCCTGAGACCCAGAAGAGATCTGGCAGGAAAATTGGATCCTACAGAGAAATTGGAGAGACAGAACACAACACAAGGAAGAGATGATTTGTGCTTTCTCCAAGGCTATTGGCTCGTATCTCATGAGAAAGAAAGACAAATCTAAAGAGAGAAAAACAGGAAACTCCAGAGGCCTTGAGAGAAACACAGTGGTGAAACAGACCTGTGACGCTGTGTATTTTAACAACTGGTAAATGACTCCTATCTAAACATCTGCCATATCCCTTAGAGAGAGTACTTGCTTGGCTGCCATTTTATGGAAAGGCCAACTGAACCCAAAACTCAGAACAGCCATGGGTTGGCTTCATTTCATGGCTGTCAGTGTTATATTCCCAGAGTAATTGTGTTAGGGACATCTATGGTCAGGAAGCCATAGTCAAGGCTGGCAAGATAAACCCAGAATTGTCTTTGCTGAATGGCCCAAGCCACACCCCTCCATGACCAGAACCCAGATTCAGCATGAATCTCCATGAATTTGAAAGCCCCAGAATTGGCATCCACCATAATCCTACTTCCTGTTTGCTAGTGACTTTATCCATCATAGATCTGGGCCCTGACCACCTTCTTTGATTACCAGCTAGAGTGGGACATGTTTTGACTTGGACACTGCCCCAAAACTGTAGACCTTGGAACATAACCAAAGGCTTGAAATCACACAGAGAAATTTCTTTTCATTTTTCTTCTTTTTCTTTTATTTTGTTTTTTCATTTGATTAGATTTGTTTTGTGAGTCATATGTATGTTTGTTTCTCTTCTTTCCTTACCTTGTCTTTCTCACCAGTTTCTTGGAACTTACGTAATCTTCCTTTGTCTGTCTGCCTTGCTTGTAATCTCCTTCTTTTATTTCTCCATTTTTTTCTCTTCTTCTTTCTACATTTTCTACCATTATTTTTTTATTCTGTATATAGTTTCTTTCCTTTATCTCCCTCTTTTTCTTTTATCTTCTATTTCTTGCCAGTTTTTGTTTGTCTTACCTTTGCCTAATTCAATAGACATCCTTCTATTCCCAAATAGAGGAATTCCCTTTGTGCTACTCTCTCCTGCCTCTTATACCATAGAGTTTAAAGCTTTGAAGTTTTCTTTTTGCACCCCCCCATTCCCAAACTCTTAAATCTTTAATAGTATGACCATAAATATTTTTATTTATTTATTTATTTTTAATTTATTTAAGTGAAAAAAACACATATAACAAAGACCATAAATATTTTTAGGTAATTAACTCTGTAAAATTACTATTGAATTCTTATCTACCATTAGTGAAAATATAGCTGCCATACTTTGCACAAGCTAGCTGTGGGTGAAAACCTGGATTGCCTTGATGTTTACAGGATGTTGCCAGTTTCCTCTCTATGATTAAGGATGGTACATAACTGGTTCTTATGTTAATTTGTAGTTTGTCTTAGATACTACTGTAGTTGATTTGCTTGGTATTAACACGGTCATGTAACTGTTGCTATTTCTCTGCCAGCCAAGAGCCAGACTGTTTTTGTGGCATTAATAGTATTAGAGTACATTCCTAGAGAACCTTGTTCTTGGGGTAACTATACTGCATTCTCCACTGCCAAACTAAGAAAGATCAGTGGTTGAATCTTGGGGTGGTGACAAATAATTATGGTCAGGGGCACCCAGGATACGTCACTTGAAAATCCACTAAAGAGATCTCTATACTAGCATCAAAGTCTTTTTGTTGTTGTTGTTGTTGTTGTAGTACCTGGAATCAAACTCGGGACCTTGTGCTGGCCAGGCAGGAGCTGTACCACTGAGCTATATCCCCGGTCCAGCATCAAAGTCTTTAGACTATAAGCATCCATAAACTTCAGCACAAAACAAAACCAAAAGAAACATGGGAAGAAAAGTCATCAAAATGCCTCCCAAAACTTCCAATTCCGCTGAAGTCAATGCAGGGGGCACTGAGGGTATAAATCAAAAACCCAAATTCCTTGACAGAATAGCACAGGTTAGGAAACAACTGAATGTGGTATTTGGTGGGATTATAGAAGATTATAACCAACCGCATAACGGAAGTAGTAGCCAAAAAGATGTAAGAGCTCTCAGAAGACACTAATAAAAAGCCAAATGAGCTAAACAAAATGATGCAAAACATGAATTACCAGTTTATTGAAGAATTAGAAGTCCATGTAAAAGTGTTGATCAGAAATCCAGGAGATTAAAAATCATATTGAAGGCAGCAGGATAGACCAATGTAAGGACAGAACTTCAGAAATAGAAGACAGTAATGCCTTCAAAGTCACCTTAAAAATCAAAAAGAACTTGAAAAATGGTTTCAACAACCACTAGATAACTCAAAGAAGACTAACTTAACAATAATTGGGATAGCCTTTTTTTTCCTCCATACTCTTTCTCCTTTCACACTGGAGTGTCTTTTTCCTTCACCCTGTTTCTGTTTTTGGCCTGTGATCTTCAATAAATATAGTTACTTATTATATACTAAAAAACAAAAAATACAAATGGGATTAGTAAAAAAATTAGAACACAAAAATGGCATAAAAAACCTGTTCACAGAAATAATGGCAGAAAACTCTCCAAATATAGGGAAATAAACAGACAGATAAGTGAGGCAAATAGCCATGACCAAAAGAGAACTTCTCTACCGTGCACTACACTCACAGTTCTAGAAGTCCGTCACAGAGGCAAACTCTTAAAAGATATCAGAGAATGGTAATGCATGACATACAAAGCTAAACTCACTACAATTGTTATCTTAATTTCAGACAAAGTGAATTTCAGGCTAATTGTGATCAGAAGACACAAAGAAGGCCACTACATATTGGTTAACAGAACAGTTCACTAGGAAGAGTGAGCATGTGCACACCAAATATCACTACATCCAACTTCATAAAACAGACACTAATGGACTTGAAATATCAGATGAATACCAATATAATTGTAATGGAAAATGTCACTACCCCATTGTCATGAATGGACAAATCAACTGGACAAACATCAAAAAAATCAGTTGATTCAATAGTTTGAACAAATGGACTAATAGATACAGAGTGTTCCATCCAATAACTACAGAATACACATTCTTTTCAGCAGCACATGGAACTTTCTCCAAATCATACCACATACTATCAAATAAAACATGCTTAGGTAAATGTAAAGAATCAAACTTATCCCATGTATAATATTGGGCAACAGTGCAATGAAACTAGAAATCAGTTGCAAAACACATCACAGAAATTATGCATACACACTCTTGAATAATCAGTGGGTCATATATAGAATCTGTGATCTACAATCAAATGATAATGCAAGTATGACATTGGAATCTATGGGACACAATGCAGTCCTAATAGTTAAATTTATAACAGTGAATTGACACATCAAAAAAGCAGAATGAGCTCAAATAAACTAACAGTGCACCTCAAGGTCCTAGAACAGTGATGGCAAAGGTATGGTATGCATGCCATAGCAGACTGTCTGTATCATTGCAACCCCTAAAAAATTCAGCTTCACTGTCTTAGAAAATCAAGAACAATCCAAACTAAATGGTAGTATAAGGAAGGAAATTATACAGATCAGGGCAGAAATTAATGAAATTGAAGCTAAAAAAATTACAAAGAGTGAATCAAAGTATTGGTTCTTCAAAAATATTAAACAAAATAGACAAACCCTTAGCCAGTCTTACTAACATAAGGAAGGAAAAGTCTCGAATCCATGGAATTATAAATGGAAAAGGCAAAGTCACAATGAAATTTGTTAAAATCCAGAAGATTATTGGTAACTATTTTGAAAAACTGTGTGCTAATAAAATGAAAAATTCAGAAGATAATAAATTCTTAGACACGTATGGCCTACAAAAATGTGACCAAAATAATATAAAAATCCTGAATAATTCCGTATCAGCCTGTGAAATTGAAGAAATAATGATGATTTAAAAAATTACAATTAAGCCGGGCGTGGTGGCGCACGCCTTTAATCCCAGCACTCGGGAGGCTGAGGTAGGTGGAGCGTTGTGAGTTCGAGGCCGGCTTGGGCTACAACGCGAGCTCAAGGCCGGCCTGAGCTACATAGTGCGACCCTGCCTCAAAAAAAAAAAAAAAAAAAACCGGGGCTGGGGAGTTTGGCTCCGCGGCATAAGCGCCTGCCCTGATAAGTGCAAGGTTGTGAGTTCAATCCCCAGTGCCGCAAAAAAAAAAATAAATAAAAATAAAAAAATAAAAATAAAAATTACAATTAAGACAAGCCCTGGTCCAGACTGATTCATTCCAAAATTCTGTAAGAACTTTAGCGATCTAAAGCCAATACTTCTCACATTTTTGAATGAAATCAAAAGGGAAACAATGTTCTCAGAGTCATTCCTGGGAAAAAACATTACCCAGATATGAAAATTAGAAAAGAACCCAACTCAAAAAACAGAAGTACAGGCCTATCTCAATGAATGTAGGTGCAAAAATCCTTGATACAGGCGAACAGAATTCAAGTCATCAAAAAGAACATATATCATGACTAAGTAGGACTCATTCCACAGATGTAGCAGTGGTACAACATATGCAGATCAGTAAATGTAATGCATCACATAAACAGGAGCAAGGACAAAAACTACATGATCATCTCAGTAGATGCAGAGAAAGCATTTGACAAAATCCAATATCCTATTCATGATTAAAAAACACTAAAGAAAATTGGAAAAGATGGTCTTTATCTCAATTTGATAAAAGCTGTGTATGACAAACCAAAAGTCATTGTACTAAATGAAGAAAAGCTGAAAGCTTTCATGGTAAAATCAGGAGCAAGACAAGGATGCCCACTATTACCATTCCTGTTCAATTTAGTTCTCAAATCATTAGCTAGAGCAATTAGAAAAGAGAAAGAATTAGCAGGGATATTGATAGGGAGGGGAAAGTTAAATTATCATTATTTGCTGATGACATAATATTCTACATAGAAGATTGCCAAAATGCCACTAAAAGACTCCTAGAACTAATGGTCAAATTTAGTAACTTAGCAGAATACAAAATCAGCACTCATACTCAATAGTATTCCAGTACACCACTAAGAAACTCAACAAGAAGGAAATTAGGGAAACAATACATTTCACAATAATATCAAGAAAAATTAAATACTTCAGAATTAATCTAACCAAAAACGTGAAAGACCCCTACAATGAAAGTATAGTACTGTGAAAAAGACTGAAAAGTTTATCAGAAAATGTAAAGATGTCCCCTGTTCCTGGGTAGACAGAACCAATATAGTCAAAATAGCCATACTTCAAAAACTGTTAAATAAAGTAAAAATATTAACATTCCTTGCAGAACCGGAGAAAGCAATCCTAAAATTTATGTGGACCCAGAAGAGACCTAGACCAACAAAAGTATTGTTGGGCAGTGAAGGCAAAGCAAACATCTAAATCTTAGACTTCAAGTTATACTACAAAGCTACAGTGATAAAAACAGCATGTTATTGGCAGAAAAAACAGACTTGTGGGTCAATGAAACAGAATAGAAGATGTAGAAAAAACTTCAGGTTCACTCTGCTGCCTTAGCTTTGACAAAGGGGCCAGTTTCACTTGAAAGATAGCCAGAGGAAAGATAGCCTCTTGAACAAATGTTGCATGAAAACTGGCAATTCACATGCTGAAGGTTGAACCTAAACCCATGTCTCTCAGCATGCACTAAACCAAAATTAAAATGGACGAAGATCTAAATATTAGAACAGAAAAAATCTTCTGGAAGACAAAATACATGAAACTCTTGAACAAATTGATGGAGGCAAAGACTTCCTGAGCAAAATCCTGGTTGCACAAGAATATCATGAATCAACAATTGGGATAGCATCAAATTAAAAAGAGATTGCCAACACAGCCTACAGAATGGGAAATTTTTTTTCTAGCTACCTAGAGGACTAATATCTAAAATAAACTCAAAACATTAGACACCCCAAATTTAAAGACACAATAAAAAAATAGGCAACTGATAACAATAGATACTTCTCAGATGAAGAAATACAAATGGCATATAAGTTCATGAAAAAATTTCAACATCACTGACCATTTGCGAAATGCAAAGTAAAACGACACTGAACTTCCGTATCACTCTAGAAATAATGGCTGTCCTCAAGAAATCTATCAGGGACTTGGCTGAGCCCCCAATCTCCTACAATGAGTGTACAGCAAAGGCTTAAATAAAAGAGAAACTGGTGTGGTTTTTGTGGAATCCAGGAAGGTCAGAACTCTCTCTGGGAGTAAAGACCGTGAGTTTTCCAGATCATCCCTGTTTATTAGGTTTTCACAGATTCAGGGGGTTCAGGAACAAGAGGGCACATTGGAGGCAAAATCATGTGAAAATGACCAGGACCTTGAGAAACAAAGGCAATTAAGAGAACTGTTTGATGATCTCTAGAGTCATAAACTTTATTGCTCTGGAATAGAGAGTGTCAACAGCCTGTGTCCTCAGCTCCCTCAGCTGTGGTGTTATCTTGACTTCAGAGCATTTTGAATATGAGCTTTTCCAATACAGCCAGAGGTCCCTGTGTTCAGCAGCTTAACCCTGCACAACCCAGTCTCCAACAATTCCTCCTTTTTGTTTTTGTGACTGCAACAGTTGAAACATTGTGATTTGAGGTTGTATAGGTTTAGGTATTGTCGGTTTTAGTAGCCCCTGTAGCAGAATAGGAACAGAAATAAAAGATACAAATTTGTTGATATAATTAATCCACTGTAGAATCCAAGATGGGTATGGTGAAAGCAGACTTCACCATGAGTTTGGAGATTTCTTCTGTATGGTCATATGTTCTGGATGGCATCCATGATGATATTTCACATTAATGTTAACACACATGCATACACTTCTCCCCATGTTATTACCTGTCCTGGACCATCCTACTTTCTTGTTTGGATGTCTTTCTATCAATGATGTTCTGATAGAATATGTAAGCAGATTTAAAAATAAAAATTTTAAAGTTAGTGAAGTCTAATTTTGTCTGGGTAGCTGTATTCACCCTCTTTTGTTTTTGTAATTTTATTTTTAAAGAAAGATGAATATGGGGGGATAGTGTTTTTCTCTTATTTTTGAAGCTTGGGCTTTAGTAAATGTCTCGGGCCATAATTGTCTTTTGTGTTGAAGGCCCACCCCTGCCTGTAATATTTGTAACTAACTAAGGTGTCTATAATAGTTCTCTCTCTGAAGAGCTATCCCTAACTGTGGTTAGGAGACACTGGGTGTAGAGTCCATCTTAAGTACTTCTAGCTGAGAAGGTCCAATGTTAAGGGGAGACTGCAGTCAGGAGAACTAATCTAATGGGCCTCAGATAGAAATCATGTTGTAGTTTACTAGCTATGAACTCTCTTTATGAGGTTGATCTGGTGGATCCTGATAGAAGGAATCTGGTATATTTTGTTTTGTCTGTATGATCACTTGGAGTTTGGAAGCCTCTAGGCAAGAATAAACCAATTTTTGAGAAATTGGGGCATGTATAATCAAAGTATGAACTGTAGAATGGAAATGCAGGCTTGGGAAAGGAACCAAGTCTAAAATCTGTTTTTGAAGGACTGGAATAGTGAGTGTAACCCACTGTCTCTTATATCTGTCTACTTTTAGTTGATTTTAGCTAAAAAATTTAAGAATTTTTGTTGAGATATTATAGATTTTATTGTAATATATTGTTAATAACCTGTAACAGTAGTCAGCTACCAATGTAGCTGGGAACTCCCAGAAGGGGTTAGTGGTTGGAGTCCCTTTCCTAAATTTTGCTTATTATTATGGCATTGCTTTATATCTATTTTGGTTACACTTTTCTACTGGATGTTCAAGACCAAGTGACACATAATTTATAGGATTATTTTATAATATTCACCCAAAAAGTTAAATGCAGAAAAGTGCAGGAGATCTGTCTATGCACTAAAGACCTCAAGAATCCAGCTGAGAGCCTGGACCCTATGGCAGTGTCCTGCATGAGTCTAACTGAAAGCATGAATCCGAAGGCAATGTCCTCCACAAGTCCGACTGGAAGCCTAGAGCCCAAGACAATGTCTCATGCAAGACTAAATCAAGGATCTGCACTGAGAAGGCCCAAAGCCCAGTGATGGAGGCTAGAAAGTCTGAACCAGCAAAGTGAAGGATCTGTGCCACCAGGCTGAGAGATCCACACTGAAGCCAGGAAATAATGTTCAAGGTAAGGACTAGTGCTCCCCCAAAGACAGCTGTAGCCATCCTCAGCAACAGAAAGGACCTGAGCTCCTCCTGCAATGACAGTTCATATTAGGAAAACCAGCATAACAAGTTTCTCCAGGGGAATCAATAGCACACATCTTCCCCTGGAGTTCTGCTTTTTGGCAATAGGGCTCAGGTGGACCATCCACGTTCAGAATCGTGCTGATTCAGTTCAGATGGGTGTTACAAGTTGACCATTAGTTAAGCTACCACACCTCCTTCTAGGTATCTTCCCCAAATAATTAAAGACATCATACATATCACACTGATGTATGCATATCCATATTTGTAGCAGTACAATTTATAATAGCTAAATCTTGTGAACAACCTGTATGTTTATCAACAGATGAGTGGATAAAGAAAATATGGTATTTATACACAATGGAATAGTACTCTGCCATAAAGAAGGACAAACTTGAGTTATTTGTAGGAAAATTGATGTACCGTGAGCAATAATGTTAAGTAACATAACTTAGGTACACAAGCTTAAATATTGCAGTTTCTCTTGTATGAAAACTCAGTTTGTACATATAAAAATGAAATAAAAGTGTTTCTAGGAAAAAGGGAGACAGAAAAATTATTGCAATCCAATGTGGATAATATATGTAAAAGTATGCCTTAATATAATTATCTTATGTGTGTTTTACATTTTTTGACCTATTAGTCTGATTTTTAGTCTGTTTATATGATAATTAACTTCCTGAGGTCTTTATAAGATAAATAAATGAATTTGATGCTGGCAAAATGAAAGGGAGTTGGAGGGAAGGGGAAATAATTAAAATGCATTGTGTACATATTCCTGTTCTCTGCATTGAGCATAATCAGTGTGTGCTACAAACATGTCCTAATAAAAATAGGATACTACAGAGCTAAAGTAACCAACACAGGATGGTACCTGCATAAAAACCAATAGAAGAGACAAAATGTACCTTCCAGAGATGAATTTGCATTATCAGCAGTTAAGTACTTCTTGAGAAAGGCTCAAAAAGCATGGCAAAAGGACAATCTCTTCTGTAAATGATGCTGAGAAAATGGGTATTGGTGTGATAAACAATGAAACATGACCCTTATCTCTTATTACCTGTAAAAATCAACTCACATTGGATGAATGACCTAAATAATAAGAAATAAAACTCTAAAGTTACTCATAGAAAACATTGATATAGCCAGTGAATTTTAAAAATAAGAGCCCAAAAGCACAGAGAACAAAAGCAAATCTAAATAAATGAGATTATATCCATAATTATGAAGCTACTGTACAGTAAAAGAAATAATCAACAGAAATGAAGAGAAAACATACAGGATGAGAGGAAATATCTGCAAGCTTCATGTGACAATATTAGTATGAAGAATGTATAAGGAACTCAAAATTCACAGTAAAACCAATAAATATAACTTTAAAAATTAATAAATGAACTGAAAAAATAATATCAACAAAGGTAATACTAATGTCCTATCATTATATAAAAATTGTTCCACATAAGTAGCCATGAGTAAGTGCATCTCCAGTGTGAATGGCTACATATAAGTGGCTATTGCTAAAAATGGGTGTAAAAACCGCTTGTGGGAGTGTGAATTTGTGACTATTAATCATGATATATCAACCTGACTGGATTACAAAATGCATAATAGATTAGCAAATCTTTGTTCAAGGTGTGTTTGTGGGTATTTTCAGAGAGAAGGATCCAACCCAGTTGGAGATGGCACAAACCAATGAGTTTTGTATTATGTATGGAAGGAAAAGAAAATAAGCAAGAAATTGACAAGCATTTTAAGGAGCTGTGTTTTACTTGAGTGGGTGGATCTTTTGCTGCCATCATCTGTAAATATAAGATTCAAGTTTCTTCAGCCTTCTAATGAAGAATCTTACTACAGACTATCCAGGAAGCTCTCAGGCCTTTGCTCTGGAATTGGTGCTGTATCTTTGATCCCTCTTGTTCTGTGGCTTCTACCTTCTTGTACTGTACACCTAACTTGGGTCTTCCAGCTCTCTACTGTGCAGCTGGCCATTGTGGACTGTTCCTGAATCTGATCCCGTAAGCCTACTAAATAAATCTCCATTTATAATATATAAATTCTATATATTACATTTCCAGTATATACTATATATTATGTATTCTCTCTCTCTCTGTGTGTGTGTATATATATATATATATATAATTACCAACTGTTCCTCTAGAGAACACTAATCAGTACATATATACATGCATGTATATATATATATATGTGTGTGTGTGTGTGTGTGTTTGTAATTATCAACTATTCCTCTAGAGAACACGAACACTGATCAGTACAACTAGTGTAGCCATCATGGTGAATAGTATGGAGGTTACTCAGAAATCTAAAAGTAGATGTACATATGATTCACCTCTACCATTTCTTGGTGTCTTAGTTACTTTTCTTGTCGCCAAGACAAGATACCCAACACCCAAAGTTAAAGAGGGAAAAGTTTATTTAGCTGCAGTTTGTAGAGGTTTCAGCCCACAACTGGTTGCTTCCCAGGAGCAGGCAGAATGTAGCAAAAGTAACGAGGGGAAGAAAAGCTTCTTTCTGTCCCTTATATTGAATCCAGTCTACTGGGGTAGGGTAGTACAAATATAATCAGCAGATTGATTTAGTAATCGCCCACTCTTAATCTTAGCACCCTTAATCCTAGCGTTGCATTCAGAATCAATTAGACACTGTAGGTTCAGCTGCCTCTAGGAAAAGCCCCACTTGTGACTTCAGGAGGCTTTGGGAGAAACATCTAAACACAAGCCTTAACACTGGAGATTATGTGTGTGTGTGTGTGTGTGTGTGTGTGTGTGTGTGTGTGTGTGTGTGTATCCATATCAAAGAGGTACTTGCACTGCTAAATTTATTGTAAAATATTTTAAAATTGTCTATATATTAAGTTATAAAGAAAATCTTACATTTTCTAAAGTAGGAGTAATAAAGTACTATTTGATGGCATTGGAGTGCAATTAATTTCTTTTTTTTAACAGATAAAAAATTATTGTGTTAAGAAGTAAAAAACAATTCCAAAAAAAGATAATAGAAGAGTAACAATAATTAATACATTGCATATTTTAATCTTCAGAGTACTCAGGGTGCAATATATAGGCATGAGATATTGTCCAAACAATATTAGCACAAGCCTTTCTTTTCAGTGAACTAAGAGAAACCAGTAGTATAGTTATAACTATCTTGTTTATGTATTTTTTTTCTTTTCCCTTCCTGTCCCCTCTCTCCTATCACAGTTTCTCTTTCATTTTTAACAGTTTCTTCCCAATTCACATTATTTATTGTACATTTTGGGTCCTATTTGTTCTTTATCTTCTCACAGTAGTGAGACTGTACAGTGTTTACACATGTGGTTCTAGTTTATTTCACTTACGAGTATGGTCTTGAGTTGCATCATTTACCTATAAAAGTCTCAGGCTAATCCTTTATGGCAGATAGATCGATCTATCTATCTATCTATCTATATCTCCACATCTTTTACTCATTCCTCAGTTGATGGACATTTGAGTTGTTTCCAAGATTTGTATATTACAAATTGTGCTGCTGTAGACATGAGTGCACATGTATTGCTGTGACATAATGTTTCTAATCCTTCTGGGAAGATACCTAGAAGGGGTTTAGCTGAGTCAAATGGAACTTCTAATCCTAGTTTTTTTAGGAATCTCCAACCTGATTTCCACAAAGGTTACACAGTCTACACTCCCACCAACAGTGGAGAAGGATTCCTTTTTCCTCACAACCCTGCCAGCATTTGCTATTGGTTGAACATGATAGCCATTGATTCTAGAGTGAGATGGAGCCTTAGTGTTATTTTAATTTGAATCTCTTGAATGATCAGTGATGTTGAACACTTTTTCGTATATTTATTTGCCATTTATATTTCTTCATCTGAGAAGTGTGCATGCCCATTTTTGGATAGGGGGCCTGATTTTTTTCAGTTCTTATATGTTCTAGATTTAAGTCCTTTGAGGGAAAACTGTCTATCATTTTTTCCCATTCTGTGGGTTGTCTTCTTACTCTGTTGATGATTTCTTTTGTTGTGAAAAAGCTTTTTAGTGAGGTGAAATGACATCTGTTGATTCTTTGTAGTATTTCCAGTATGGTCCAGGTTTTGTTCTTGAAGTCTCTGCCTAAACCTATGTGTTCAAGATTTCTATTTTATCTTCCAGTAAATTTAGTGCTTCTGTTTTATTTATTTTATTTATTTTATTTTATTTTTTGAGGGGGGTACCAGGGATCAAACTCACAACCTTGTACCTGCCAGGCAGGCACTTAAGCCACTGAGCTAAATCCCCGGCCCCTGGTGTTTCTGTTTTAATATTTTAGTTTCTTGATTCATTTCGACTTCAGTTTAGTTCATGGTGAAAGGCATGGGTCCAGTTTTAGTCTTCAGGATGTGGAAAGCTGGTTTTTCCAGCACCATTTATTAAAGATCTTTCTTCCAGTGAACAGGTTTTGTACCTTTGTCAAAGATAAGGTGACTGAGTGTGTTTGGAGTTGCATCTACATCTTCTATTCTGTGCCACTGATCCTCAGGTCTGTTTTTTTGCCAATACCATGGGATTTTATCACAGTAGCTTTGTAGTATAATTTCAAGTCAGTGATTGTGATGCCCCCTGCCATCCCTTTGTTGTCCAGAATTACTCCCAGGTCTCTTCTGGTCCCAAATGAGTTTTATCAGTGTTTTCTCTAGTTCTGTGACATATGATAATGGTATTTTGATTGGGATTGAATTAAATCAGTATAATAATTTTGGGAGTAGAGCTATTGTTGGTTCTTCTTGTTCATTAATAAGGTGTATCTTTCCACTTTCTGATGTCATTTTAAATTTCCTTTTTCAGAGTACTGCAATTTTCAGCCTATAGATCTTTTATTTCCTTTGTTAGATTGATTCATAAGTATTTCATTTTTTGGTTGTTATTGTAAAGGGTGTGGTTTCTCCAATTTCTATCCCTCTGAGGTGTTTTTGAATGTGTACAGGAATGCTATTAATTTTTGAGTGTTGACTTTGTATTCAGCTACACTGCTAAATTTGGTATTAAATTAGAAGATTTTTGGTGGAGTTTTTGAGGTCTTTTATGAGGCATATCATGTCATCTGCAAATAACAATAACCTAACTTCTTCTTTTCCTCTCTTTATTCCTTTTATTTCTCTCTCTTGTCCTATAGCTCTGGCTAATGTTTCCAGGATTATATTGAATGGAAGTGGTGATAGTGGACATCCTTCTCTTGTTCCTGATTTTAGGTTGAAAGCTTTCAGTTTTTGTTCATTTAGTAAGATGTTGGCTGTTGGTTTATTGTATATGGCTTTTATCAGATTCAGGTAAAGACCATTTGTTCTAGTTTTCTGTAGGGGTCTTATCATACATGAGTGTTGGACCTTATCAAAAGCTTTTTCAGAGTCAACTGAGATGACCATATGATTCTTGTCTTTGGCTCTATTGATGTGGCGTATTACGTTTATGGATTAGTGTATGTTGAACCATCCCTGCATCCATTGGCTGAATCCTACTTGGTCATGGTATATAATCTTCTTGATGATGTTGCATCCTGTTTGCCAGTATCTTCTGGAGGATTTTTGCATATATGTTCATTAAGAAGATTGGTCTGTAGTTTTCTTTTTGCTTGAGTTCTTCTCTGATTTTGAAATCAGGGTAATACTTACTTCCAGGTATGATTTTGGAAATGTTGCTTCCCTTTCAATTTCCTTAGTATTTCTCCATTAGTGGCATTAGTTCTTCTCTAAATTTCTTGTAGCATTCAACAGTGAATCCATTGGGACCTGGGGTTTTCTCTGTTGGTAGATTTTTAATTACATTTTCAATTTCATTGGCTGATATTGGGTTATTTAGAATTTTTTATATCTTCTTGTTTTAGTTTTGGCAATTTGAAGGTGTCTAGGAATCTGTTCATTTCTTCTGTGTTCTCCATCTTATTAGGATATAGATTGTCATAGGAGGTATTTATTATCTTCTGGATTTCTGTTAGATCCATTGTGATTTCCCCCTTTTCATTTCTAATTGCTTGAATTCATATTTTCTCTTTCGTTTTTTGATGAGGTTGGCTAATGGTGTATCTTACTCTTTCAAAGAACCAATTTTTCGGTTCATTGATTATTTGTATTGTTTTCTTAGTCTCAATAACATCAATTACTTCTCTTTATAATTTCTTCCCTTGTATGATCTTAGGATTTGCTTTGTTCTTTCTTTCCTAGAAGTTCAAAGTTAAATATTAGGTTGTTTGTTTGAGCTCATTCAGTTTTCCTAATGTGAGAGTTCATTGCTATAAATTTCCCTCATAGAACTGCTTTCATTGCATCCCATAAGTTCCAGTATGTTGTATCAGCACTATCATTTAATTCAGTCTATAATTTCATCTGTGACCCACTGGTTGCTTAGAAGAGTGTTATTTAATTTCCATATGTTTATGTAGTTTTTGTGATTTCTTTTGCTGTTGATTTCCAATTTCATTGCACTGTGGTCAGATAATATGCATAGAATGATTTCAATTCCTCTACATTTATTTAAGCAGGTTTTGTGGGTTAATATGTGGTCTATTTTGAGAACATCCCATGTGCAACTGAGAAGACTGTATTCTGATGTTTTGTAGTGGAATGTCTTGTAGACATCTGCCAAGTCTATTTGTTCACGGGCTTGGTTTAATTCTAATATTTTTCTCATTGATTTTTTTGACAGTTTATCTATTTGTGAGAGTTAGGTATTAAGATCCCCCACTTTAATTGTGTTAGTGTTTATTTGTTTTTCATGTCTGTTAATATTTGCTTTTTGTAGTTGGGTATACCATTGTTTGGTGCATATATGTTTATAATTGTTATCTCTTATTCTTCGAGTTTTTCTTTAACAAGTGTTTAGTGACTTTCTTTGTCTCTTTTGTTCAGTTTTGGCTTAAAGTTTGCATTGTCTGCAAATAGAATACCTACCCTTGCTTTTTTCTGGGTTCCTGTGGCATGGAGACTTGTTTTTCATTTTTTGACTTTTAGTTTATAAATTTCTTTTCTGATTAAATATGTTTCTTGAATGCAGCATATTGTTGGCTCTTGTTTCTTGATCCATTCTGCCAATGTTTCTTTTGATTCATGAGTTGAGACCATTTACAATGATGATTATAATCTGTTATATATTGGCTAATCTGTTATTGGTTCTGTGTCTTTCTGATCTGTTTAATTGCTTACCCTGCCCTGTGGGTTCTTTTTGTTGGTGTTCTTGTGTTTACAGTCTTTGTTATCTCTTTATAATATATACTTCAGAGCATTCCAAAGGACTAGTCTGGTGGTCATAAGTTTCTTCAATTGTTCTTTGTCATAGAAATATCTTATTTCTCCATTTATTTTGAAAGACAGTTTTGTGTGGTACATTAATCTGGGTTGATGATTGTTTTCTTTTAGGGCTTCAAATACCTCACTCCCAACTCTCCTTGATTTGAAGGTTTGTGTTGAGAAGTCTGCTGTTATTCTGATGGGCTTTCCTTTATGGGTGATATTTCCCCCCTAACTGCTTTTAATATTTTTTCTTGTGTTGAGTTTCTGAAATCTTGATTATTTTATGCCTTGATATAGATTTATTTTGGTCATGGCTATTTGGAGTTCCATATGCTGCATTTATTTTTATGTCAAATTCTTTATCCATGTTTAGGAAGTTTTCTGCCATTATTTCTGTGAAGAGGTTCTTTATTTTTTTTTTTTTGCACTGTCTCTAGCTTTCTCATCATCTCCAATCAATCTTTTATTGTTCTTCTTTGCTTCTTCTTGTAGCTAGCTGTTGGATTGATTTTTTCATGGTCACTTGTTATTTTTAAGATCTTTTTCTTTCCCAGTCACTAGTCACAATCACGTCTTCTAGATCTGATATTCTATCCTTACCTTCATTCAACCTGTTACTTTTACTTTTCTGGGAGTTTTTTAACTCCTGAATTTCTGATTGGATCTGTTTCATTGATTCCATTTCTTTCCCATGTTGGGCATTCATGGTTTCCATCATTTTCCTGAGCTTCACTATTTTTTGAAATCTGTATCTGCTTTGATGTCTGTTATTTTGGGTTTTGTTTTGTTTTGTTTTGTTGGTACTGGGAATTGAGCTCAGGGTCTCATGTTTGCCATACAGGTGCGTGCCACTAAGTCGATGTCTGTCATTTTGAACATCATTTCTTTTTACACCTTAGAGATTAGTTTTTCTATGGCTTCTTCAATTTGTTTTTTCACCTCTGCTGGTATTATTTCAGAAAGTTCTAGTGGTTGGCTTCCGATTTCTTCTGTCTCTTTGTGCTCTGGACTTCTCCTGGATGGGCTGGGCGTTTGGGGTTGCACTTTGCTCCTTCATCTTGTTATTTTCTATTTTCTATTTTTATTTTTGTTTTCTGTGTTGATGCTTGTAGATTTCTTACATTAGATGGCTTTATCCTGGATGTCCAGACTTTCCTAGGAAGTGTCTGTTTCTCAGGATGTCTTCTATATATAGGCAGTTTTTAGTCTTTAAGTCTATCCCAAAAACCTATCTTCCCAATATATTAAGAATGTAAAGTTACTGTCTATTTGGCTCAGAGCTCATTCCTTTGGTACTTGACTATAGTCATGGTTATGACCTCTTACAATTGCAATGTTGTCCTACAGGAGAGAGAAACTGATTATAATAGGTATGACATCTTGGTTGAAGTGGAACAATTAGAAATAGCAATAAACTTAAGCACAGCCTAGCTAGTGACAAACTATGGCCATTATTAGCCTGATATCTTTAGCCATAGGAGCAAGTTCTACAGTTATATAATATAATCCAATTTATATCAGGAACTTGTATGCAATGATTTTCCATTTAATAGAGTGATTTTACTCTGTTGTGTGAGGGGTTTTAAGATGATAGGGGGTAGGTTGAAGAGATGAATGAGGTTAAATACAGTTGGGTTTGGATTGGTGAGTGTAAGATGGTTGTCCAACTGTTGGGTAATTATAGGACACAAGTCAGGAGGATTGAAAGAGAAAGCCTAGAAGCATCGAATATACAGAAAGAGAAGAGACACTCTTTACTCACATGAAAGTATCATAAAATCAAGTGAGATAATTGACAATAGAGTGGAACAGGATGAGTAGAATAAAACAAAAAGAAAGGTTAGAGATCTAATCATGAAAGAAAAAGAAAAAAGAAAGAAGAAAAACCACAGGAAAAATAATCACCAACCAACTGAAAATATACAGTAAGAAAAAACGAAACAGGATAAAACGGAACAGAATGAAAAAGAGAAAAGAAAAAAGAAAAAAATAGTGGAAGGCAGCCCAGCTCACTTGTATTTCACATGTGTTTATCCCTAAGCACTGTGTTGGTTCAACTAACTTACCACCTTCTGGCTCATATTACTACTGTTGCTTCTGACAGTTTCACCTGGCTGGTGCTACCTGTCCATCCTGTGTACCCTGGCCTGGGCCCTACTGTGTGGCTGTTGTTCTCACTGGTCCCTGGACCTTCCTGTGTGTTTCACGCAGCAGCAGTGCCAATAGAAGCCGGTCTCTGGATCTCCCCGTGCATGCCATTCACCTGAATTCCAGCAGCAGCAATAGAGGGGCTGATTTTGGGCCTTCCCATGTGGTTCACCTGGATCCCAGCAGAGGCAGCAATGGGAAAGGTGTAGGTCACTTTTGGACAACACAGGAACTTCAATAATTTTTAATTCTATCAATTCATGGACACAGGTGTCTTTCCACTTTTCTTTTTTAGCCAACTTTTATTTTTCCCATTTTTCCTTTGGCAATATCTACTCTAAACTTTTATCATTTCCTTCTTTCTATCTGCTTAAGTTTAGTTTGCTTTTCTTTTATCTGTGCCTTAATGTGGATTGTTAGGTCATCAAGTTAGGTTTTTTTTTTAAATGGTTTTATCCTTCTGGAATTAAATTCCCCCTCTTAGCACTACTTCAGCTATATCTTGGAAGTCTGGGTATGTTATATCTTTATTTAAATTTTCTGAAAGTTTTTCTGGTTTATTCTCTAACTCGTTTTTTATAACATTTAGGTATTACTGTACAACTGAAGCTTTGTTATGGTTATCATTTGTATGATATAACCTTCCTCTCATTTTATTTTCAACCTATTTGTATTATTAATTTAAAGCATATCTCCTATAAAGAGCATACAATTAGATTTTTTTTTTTTACACAGACAGTTTGGGTTGTTTAATCTATTTACAGTTTGTTATTATTGATGTTTTTAGATTACTATGTTCAGTTTTAATTTCTTTTTTTAATACCACCTAATTTTTTGTCTCTATAGTCCTTCACATTAAGCAAATATTTTCAAGTGTAATATTTTAAATTGTTTAATTAATTTTTTAGTTTTTTAATTTGTTTTCTTGGTGAATGCTTTATTTCTTACCATATATGTTCTAATTTGTCTGAATCTACTTCAGATTTACATTATCTAAATTATAGTATAATATAGATATATTCATTCTATATACTTCTATTTTTCTTCCTCTTTTTGCTGTCATTATTATCCATGTTATATTTATATATGTTACAAATCTAATATACATTATAATTAGCACTTTATATTATATGTCTTTGAAAAAAATTTACAAAGTAAGGGCTGGGAGTTTGGCTCAGCAGTTTAAGTGCCTGCTTGGCAGGCATGAGGTTTGTGAGTTTGATCCCTGGTGCCATAAATAAATAAATAAATAAATAAATAAATAAATGTTACGGGGCTCTGGAGTGCTGGAGTTGCCTTCTAGAGATAATTTCTAGGTTCTTTCTAAAAAAAAGAAATTTACAAAGTAAAACAGGTATATATTTATGGAATTTGTTGCATTAAACTATGTTTCTCATTTGTGATTTTTTTCATTTGTTCCTGTGGATTCAAAATACCAACTGGTTTCTTTTGTTTGTTCCAGTATACCTTTGTTCTTATACATCTCCTTTGTGCTGTTCTCAGCAAGTGTATTATGGATCCCACAATATAATTATGTGCCTAGTATTTTACATAATTACTTTTAAAAGTCAATTAAGAGAAGATTATAGGAGAAGCATGCAATTGTACTATCTTCTGAGATTATCTACATAGTTACTCACTAGCACTGTTTTTAAAATGTTAATTCAAATTAGGGGATACTTTCTTTCAACCTGAAAAAGTTCATTTAGTATTTTTGTAAGATAGCTCTGTTAGGATCAAGTTTTCTCAGTTTTTGTTTCTCTGGAAATATGGTAATACCTCGGTTTATGAATGCTTCTGTTCGCAAACAATTTAGTTTACAGACAAAAGTGTTTGGCAAAATTTTGCTTCCATTCACTGCATCAGCTGACAAACATGATCATGGGCATTGTTTTAGTTACTTTTTGCATTGCCAAGACAAAATATCCAACACCCAAAGTTAAATTAGGAAAGGTTTATTATGGCTTACAGTTTGTAGAGGTTTCAGTTCATAGGTGGCTGGCTCTAAGGCATGGTGCCGTGATAGAGGAGCATTCAGAGGAGAAAAGTTCATGGTGGGCAGAAGAAGCAAAGCAGCAAAATAACAAACAAGCAATAGCAACCCTCTTTTTGTCCTTTATGTTTCGTCCAGTCTACTCAACAGTAGGGCACCTTTAATCCCTAAATGACACACTTAATCCCAGCATCACATGCCCTAGAACTAGCCACATTTGGAAAGCACCACTTGTGATCACAGGACACTTTAGGGGGACATATAGATACAAGCTACAGCAATCACCTTCCCCACACAAATACAAACACAGCCATATTCCTCAAAATCATAAAATAAATTAAGTTCATAAACTGATGTACCACTGTATCTTTGACTTCATTTTTTAAAGATAATTATGCTTAAAACAGTACTTACACATGTCTGATTTATTTCACTTAAGAAACTGTCCTCAATTTATCTAGAAATGTCTCAAATTTATCCTTCTTTAGAGCAGAGTAGTACTCCATTGTATTAAAAAACCCACATCTTCTTTATCCATTCATCAGTTGAAGGGCATTTGGACTATTTCCAAGATTTAACTATTACACACTGCCCTGGTATAAATTGGGTGTGTACATATCATTGTGAAATAGGAAGAAAATGTTCAAATGGGAAGAGAATTAGGGAGGGGGAAGGGGGAAAGGAAGGAAGGGAAAAGAAAATAAAGTGATGAAAAGAAGGAAAAAATGGGAACAAAGCTTTTGTAAGTAAGGAAGGGAAGAGGGGTTGAACATAAGGTTAGGGAATGGGGAAAAAAGAATCAAGTTGTATCTTGTACAGGTACAAATTTCCTATAATGAATGTGATTCATAAGATCTTGATAAGATTTTTGGCACAATAAGAGAGACAAAGAAAGGAGAAATGAGGTCTTTATTGCAAGGTACCAGAGGGCTGCAGAAGAGATGCAGTGAGAATAAAGAAGTGAAACTACTTTTATCAGTTTTGACCGAGGGAGGAGTTTGGGAGGTGGGCAAAATGACATATAACAGCTAATTTGAAGGAGTATTTGCCTGCCCCAAACAGGAAACAAAGATTTACTGGGGACTAGAGATGGAACAGTTAGGTGGTTGTGGAGTCTTGGGATTGGACAGGGCTGGGCACATGCACAAAAAAGGAGCAGGAGGTTTGTTTCTGCAACTAACAGGAAAACAT
The DNA here is from genome assembly GCA_004363535.1 of Dasyprocta punctata. Taxonomy (NCBI): domain Eukaryota; kingdom Metazoa; phylum Chordata; class Mammalia; order Rodentia; family Dasyproctidae; genus Dasyprocta; species Dasyprocta punctata. The sequence goes on along the minus strand of RJWM01000904.1, from coordinate 140,008 downwards.
AAAAGTTACTTTTGGAGAGAAAAATTGCTTCCATAGGCCTGGTACCAAGTTGGGCAAATGTCATGTTAGAGATAGCTCAGCCTCAGCCTGGCAGAGTCTGTCAGTGATCATCATATATACCTAAAATGTACCAATAAATTTACTTAATTAAAATTTTTTAATTAAAATAGAAAATGTGAAATGTCATTAATCGTACTGACATATGCATAATGGTAGTACTGTAAGATAAGGAAAGAAAAGAGCAGAAAATTCAAAGCAATAATGTCTGAAAATACAGTATTATTTTGAAGGAAAGCATTTTAAAGTATTTTTAGAAGTTCAGTGAACTCTTAATTGCTTTTCTCATTGCTGACACAAAATAACCAACATTTTGAGCCCACTGATTATATTAGCATTGTTCTGGGTGTGGGTAATGAGAAGTCCCACCGTGGACATGGGTAGCATTACCCAAAAGACTTGTAGTTGGATGTTGTAAAAGGGAAAGAGAGATTGCTTTTTTGCTTCAATGCTCCTGCCTCTATCTACTCTGCCATGGGCTCTTTCTCCTCTTTAATGGCACTTTGCCATGCCCCTCTGCCTTGGAGCCAGCCAACTATGAACTGAATCCTCTACAAACTGTGAGCTGCAGTAACACTTGCCTCCTTTAACTTGTGGGTGTTGAGTATTTTGTCTAAGCAACAAGAAAAGTAACTCAGACAATAAGGTTGATAGCTAAACTTCAGAAACTGTAGAGGTCAAAAAGTCATGAATAACATTCACTGTATGGAAGAAAAAAATGTGAAATGAAGTCTTACATTAAGCACAATTATTTCAAAAATGAAATCAAAGATACAGTGGTAACTCAGTTTATGAACTTAATTTATTTTTTGAGACAATTTTTCCACATTCTTTATAATCTTTTTTTTGTTGTTACAATAATCTTCATCAATCTCTTATAATCTCAAAATTGCTCTATTAAATGACACTGTATTAGTGTTTTAAAAATTGCATTGTATGCTTTACTCTCCAATTTTAAACTTTCCGTGATTCTGCACTCTTTGTGTTGAAAATCATTCGCCTGAACTACCTTCATTAGCTCTTTTGTACTTTTTTAGCGTAATTTATACTGTTCCCTTATTCTTTTCATCTAACCATATATGCCTAGCCATAAAACAACTTTTAATTTCAATTTCTATAATACTTCATGTCTATCACTCACTTTAAGCATCTTATAGTTTATTTATTTATCCACTTCACTTAATGTAGTACTCTGAACATAAAGAATAGAAATAAGTGGAACTATTTTGCGTAATATAACATTTAACCATGTTTAAGTTTATGACATGTGAATATAGCCCAGCAGGAAACTTTACCCAGAAGTAAATTGTTGGAGTTGCAAATTGAAGTAAAACATTAAGTAATTATGTAGTTGTTCTTTTCTACTGAAATTGGTATATAATACAGATGTATATTGATTGAAAAATAGTATTTGGTTCGATATGCTATTCGAACCAGTAATACCTCAGTTCACAAATGTATCTGTTTGCAAACAATTCAGTTTTCAAATGAAAACATTCAACAAAATTTTGCTTCTGTTCACAAACTCCACATTGGGTGGCAAACACTACCATAGCCTTCTTTACCACACAAACATGAACACAGCCATCTTCTCCAGAAATCATAAAACAAATTAAGTTCATAAGCCATGGTACCATTGCATATAAACATCTGCATATATATTGTTTTTTGTTTAATTAATGCCTTGGTAGTTTAGAGAAGTAGTGTATGAAAACAAAACAAAACAAAACAAAGCCTAAAGTAAAGAGAATGGAATTGTATCCTGGATGTGCTACTTCTTTCAGTTCTTTCTAGTGTTCTTACTTCATTATCATAAGGAATAATCTTCAACTATTTAAATCTACTAAATATGAAACTGGGCGTTGTGGAGCACACCTGTAATCCCAGCACTCGAGAGGCTGAGGGAGGAGGATTGTGAGTTCGAGACCAGCCTGGGCTACAAAACGAGCTCAAGGACAGCCAGAACTGCACAGTGAGACCCTGTCTCAAAAAAAGATAAAAAACAAAACAAAAAAATCCACTCAATCTTAAAACTAATGTTCCAGTAGAGTCCCTAAGCAAAAACCTTCTTTGTATAAGACGTCATGAACTACATACATCTGTAATTCTATTTGTATACAGTACAATGGTTCTTTTTTTTTTACAGTATGAATGATCATGACCAATTTTTATGTTACTGATTGCTTTTTTAAATTTGATGTAAAGTAAATGAAAAAAAAAGAAATTTTAGAAAGCATACCATGGGGAAGATAGTGGATTATTCTATACTGTTTTCCCTCTCTTTAAACAAGTTGAGTAAAACTATTTTGACATCCTATTTGGATTTGGTTATGCCATTATTGTTTTTTTTTATTAGTGCATGTTCGAAGCACATAATAATTACATTCATCAGGGGCCATTGGTACATATACATAATACATCTTACTTCTTTCCTTTTTTTAATTTCTTCTTTTTTCTCCTTTCTTCTCCTCTCCACTTCCTCTCCTTCCTCCATCCTTGGGTCCCCTTCATTTTTGCAAAACATTTGTCACCTGTTTGCTATTGTCTTCTGTTTGGTTCTATAATTTATTTGTATTTTGGGTTTCCCATATAAGACAAATCTTATAATATTTAAGCTTATGCATCTGATTTATTTCACATAACATTATGGTCTCAAGATGTGTCCATTTTCCTACAAAAAACTCAAATCTATTCCTTTTGATGGCAGAGTATTACTTCATGGTACTACAGAATGGCACTGCAGAATGGAGTAGTACTCCATTCTTACACTATTCTGAAAATTTAAACACACAAGCATACAAATATTTTTATATATAATATGTATAGCTATAAATTATAGCAATGTAAGAATACATGAGTACTTACTAAAAATAAAAAGAAGCAACATTTCAAAAACTATGCTGATTTCATCAAAGTAAGAATTAAACTGATACCATAACTACAAAGTACGCTATGTGCAGTAGTTGCTTTATTTTCATTTCCTTCCTTCTTTACTTCTTTATTCAAAATAATATGGAATTTGAACAACCTAATCCTTTCCAAATAAGAAACTGTTGCTTTTGATTTATGTAAATAGATTACATCATTAAAAATATTTTTGAATTACAAAATATATCATCTATTTCATCATCTAATAGACTTTCTATGAATTACATTGGGTAGAAATGGAATAATTTTGAATGTCCATCATATAACTTGCACTGCGAATTTTCCTACATATGAAAGGAATTTGCTTGTATTTTAGAAAAAGTATTGAGCCTGGTAAGAATTTTCTTAGTAATATATTTCATTGTGCAGATAAGTATGTATGCATGTCTTCAATTCTAAATTCATTCTTTTTATCTTCAATAAGTAAAATAACTAACCTTAACAAGAACCTTGATTTATATGTAAAAATTATAAAGCAACTAATATCGGATAATTTTATAAATAACTATTCATTAGATTGCAGACAGTTGTTACAAGTCTAAAAATTGTATACAAGTTCAATAAACATATTAGGATATGTTGACTTTACCCTGACAGATAATTACATTATTATCCCATTTTATTTATTTTACTGAAATTTAAAAGTTCTCATGAATTAATACAGTTTAGATTGCATTTAATAAAATCATTTTTTCTCTTAGGAAAAAGTCAAAGAGAAGGAAGAAAATCTGAATCTTGTAAACCCATTCTTAAAGTAGAATACAAGACCTGCAGAAACAGGTATGCATTTTTGTTTTGGTGAATATGAGAGTAGATGTAAGGAACAAAGAGAAGAAAGGCAGATAATTTGAACGATTAATATATGGTTTAAATTTTCCTGTAATTAAAAATATATTAACTAGTTGAATCTTCTACCTTAATGGTAACTGGTGTTTTGTTTAATAGGCATATCTATGGTGATCAACATTATGCATACTGAAAATAATAGGAATTAGTTATTTTAAGGTTGTTATTATTCATATGAATGTTATATTTATTAGTTTTCCTACCAGGACTTTTGGCCATGAACATTAAAAATAGAAATACTGAGCTTTTCCTCTGTCAAGTTTATCTCATACTACAATTTATCTTTTTTATCGTTTAGAAATTTGAGGCCTCACATGATAACTAGTTCATGGGATACTATAGTATAAACTAATATTCTATTGAAAGTGATTTAAAGTTTAGGAACCAGCTAATTTGTTAAAATGTCTTAATGGATGAGGGCACAAGGGAGAAGGTTAAGGGAATGAAAAAAAAAACAGAATGGAAGAAAAAGAATGAAAATAGAAAGGGAGCAAGACTTGGAAGAAGCAGGGAGGGATAGTGGAAGAAAAAAGAAAAGAGAAAAGAAAAGGAAAAGAAAAAATGAAGATGTATTATGTACATGTACCAAGTCCCCATGGTAAATATAATCATTGTGTTCTGCAAGCATACGCTAATAAAAAAGTTTTACAGATCACTTTTGCTTTGGTTGACTCAGACTGGCACCCATTATAAGGCACTTGTAACCATGCTGTTTAATCAGAGAAATCACAGCCCAGATGGTGAGATTTTTCACGGGAAAGAAAATACAAGAAATCAAAGGTAGAATTGTGAAAAAGAAGATTACAACATCACTTAGCACAGAAACAGCTAAAGATAATAAACAATATATAATGCTTGAATGATAAAAAGAAATAAAAAAATTTAAAGGAGTCCGTGAACAAGCACTTCCTCCTCCCTCCAACTTCATGCCTTACTCCAACAGCTTAAACCTACCCATTTTCTAATAGCTACAATGCCTACCCCTAGAAAGGGAAATGATAAAACAGTAGATAGTTGTGCGAGGAATTTTGGTTTCCTAACACTTCACTGTCAAATTTCTTTGTATATAATTCTTACGAAATTCATTCTTTGAAGTTTAGTATTTGGACTTTGTGTCATAAAGGACTTCTCAATGTTGTTAACCTTCTTCCCATATAGTGAACCATTCATAATATTTTCTGGTGGACTGTCCTATGACAAAGCTTGCAGAAGACCAAGTTTAACCATTATGCATGGAAAAGCAATTACAGTACTTGAAATGGATCATCCTATTGTTGAATTTTTAACTTTATGTGAAACACCCTATCCAAATGGTGAGTGACTAAAATGAAGCTTTTAATGTTGAAAAAAAATCATTTTTGAAATGATAAGTTCCTAACAAAATTAAGGTTAAATATTTTCAGTTTTGGCAGCAGACATCAACTGGGGTACACTGAACTACAGGTGCTGGAACAGGTTCTGCAATTGTACCTACTTGACAAACTGGAAGTAAGACAGATGTAGTGCAGCAGTGCTGGCGTTTCAGGTTCTAATGTCAGGTAAGTGCTTTAAACTTTGATAAGGATGGTGGAAGCTGAGCTGGGAGGGTCCGATAGGGGTCCAGGGTGAAATCACTTGGGGAAACTGAGGTCTCCTAATAGTCTCTCCTTGACCAGCTCCACCCATCCCATCCCAAAGCTAATCAAAGTTAAAGCACTTACCTGATATCAGTGATCTGTAACTCTGGTGGTGCTGCATCTGTTTCACATCTGGTTTTGCTTCAGATGCAACTGCAGCGTCTCTGATTACTGTAGGATTGCTGATGTGTGGTTAGTGATTCATTTCAATTTTGAGCATAATTAGATCTTCTAGAGGAGAGATGTATATTTATTTTTATCATTATGAATATAAAGACTTTTTGTAAACATAAAAGCTACTCTAAGTGCTTGCAAAATAATGAAATCTAGTAGTGATAAAAATATGTGGATGAACTCTAAAAAGTAGGGATAAAAACATAAAAATGAAATAAAAATTTACAATTGAAACAGCACTGTATGTGTATACTTTACTACATTTTCAAGTGGAAGCATGTAGATGTAGGAGAAAGAGCATTGGAGTTGGAGACAGAATATTCGGGTTTATAATTTAGTTCTGCCACTTACTAGTGATGTAGCACTGAGGAAGACATTTCACACTTAGGATTTTTATTTATCACTTATACAAATGCAGTAATAATCATGTTGCTATATGATTATTGGAAGATAACATATTTTATAAACCATGAAGATATATCTATGCTGTGAGTTTTAATATAAAATATATTCATTTCTTTTAAATTATTTAGTTTTATATTTGAAATATAAATAGCATTAAATGTAACACTTCTTTTCCAGTTACTAGGAGAAATTGCCTGTGTTTCCGTTACTCAGTAAATATTTATTCAACGCTTATATGGTCTCAGTTCTATAAGAATTGCAGTATGAAACTGATCCTTGAGACCAAATTGTATAAAATTTGATGAGTGGGATAATTACAACTTGTTAAGCTGAAGTAATGTAAAAATTTAAGTACTGAATTACATGTTTCAGTTTTAGTGATGTATAAATTTATAGGCTGATTATATTGTCAGTAATTGAAATATTCATGCAAAACTTCACAGAAAAGCAGCATTTAGGTAGATCTTAAAAAGGACATAAATGTTTTAAATTTTTTTCAGTTTACTAGGGTGTTAGCAATTTAGAATGAAAACCTGAATGCCTTTTAAATGCTTTAATGTTATTTTCTTAAGAAGCATTGCCTAAAGTTATTAACCAACAATAAGCAGAATTTGGCAGCTTCAGAGTTAACTGTATCCAGTCCTCTCCAATTCCCAAAATAATGTGTGTTCTCTTTAGAGAAGTAGTAATTATGATAACGCTTTCTATCATGTTGGAGGCTAGGATTATAAAACTAAAATAAACCAATCCAATGAAGTAATACAGTTATCTATGATAGTGCACCTACCATGAACCAGGGTTTGCGTTAAACATCTTCATTTATATTTCTTCATCCAATCTTCATGACAGTCTAATGTATTTATTATTATACCCTTTCAATGAGTACAGAAATTTAATTTTAAATAAGTAATTTACCCAAGATCATGTTTATAGTAAACAACAGATACAGAATCAAACCCAGTGTTGACTCCCATGGAGGTCCTTTGTTCATTGATTATCACAAATACAAAGTACTTCTATAAAAAGGAAACTTCTTCCAGTTTCTATTTTCTAAGGAATAACAGCAATGTAAAACAGCTATAACTACATAAAATTCTAATTTATCTATTTATAATTAATTTGTGAATGCCAATGTATCAGCTATTTTATTTCTAGAGCATTTGTTCCCTAACCAGTAATGTTCCTAAGGGGAGAGTGCAAAGATGAAGTAATCATATGGAAAACTACTATTCTTAAAACTGAAAAATGTAACATATTAAAACAACGTTGAAAAACTTTAAACAACTCTAAAGATAAGGGAGAAGGGGGAAAGTCTGGGTTTGAGAACAGTGGCAAACAGTATATAGATCACATTCTCTCACATGGATTTATACACAAACATCAATGCCGGAAGATTATGTCATATTTTTTTTTGTTTGCATGTTGTATATTTTTGTTTTATACACATGTGAGTTGTAAATATAAAGCTGGGTAGACTCTAGTTTCTCAGGTCTAGAGGTATTATGAAGGCTGTTTATTCCAGTATTTTAGTTCCCATCCAAGACCTGAATACTCTGGACAAAATTCCTACCAAGGAATTGTAGAGTTTAAGATTGCATATGTCCCAAACCAGCCATTAGAGATGGCTTGTATAATGAAACCAAGATGGAATTTTAAACCAGAAGGCCTGGGTTCACACTTTAGCTCAATCCCTTATTTGTTTTGTAAGCTATACCAGTATCTTCATCTTTTTGGACCTCGCTTTTCTCTCTAAAATAAAAAAGTAATAATATAGTACTTCTTGTAGCTAATGAGAAACAAGTATCATGTATGCAAAATATGTTTATGAATACCTCTTCCTTAAATTGAGAATGATTCTTTCACTATAGTGTTTCTGTACTAGTCCTTTACTGTAAATGGAAAGCAGTATGGGTAATTAAACTAGGATACCCTCCTGCAAAAACAAATCATTTTTATGGCATTACCTTTATTTTTTCTTTTTCCATAGCTCATGTTACTTCCCAAATTCTTCCTATTCCTTTGCTTGCTCATGGACTGTAAAACATCTCTATGATGTAAACTCTCTCGAAAGAGTACTTTGTCAGTGTTATTCCTAAGACAGTTTCTGGAGCATATTGGAGGAAGAAAAGAAGGGAGACAAGAAAGGAGAGAATATATGATTTTTCTAGGCATGTACTACTAAGCAGTCTATAAGTATGTGTTAAATGACATTGAACTGCAAGTATTTTTTTTAGTATGAGTAGTATTACTTCTATAGGGAAGTGAATATGTTATACTCCAGAAAAGCAGAGTTACTATTTCCTTAGGATATCTACTTAGAGAAATGAAAATGGAGCTAAAATATAAAGGTTATGAAAGAGTAAGATAAATGCTTACACGTTAGAGGTGATAGTCTCACTTTTCACTCAACTCTTCTAGCACTACCCTGTGGTTATCGAGATGAATTTAACTGCTATGTAACTTCTCATGTTTTCCTTCTTCTCTATAATGATCTTAATTTTAAACTTAAGAACCATTGCATATATTTTATTGAAGTGTTCTTTGTTACATGGACTTACATTTTTGTCTTCTCAAATAATTTAAATAACATTTATATAGGAGGTAAAAGATAAGCAGTCTCACTGATTTTTTAAATAAAATATGCAATTTGAAAACTTTTTAACTTTTTATTTTTACTTGTAGAGTTTCAAGAACCCTATGCTGTTGTGGTACTTCTGGAGAAAGATCTCATTGTAGTTGACCTGACACAAAGCAAGTAAGTTCCTCATGGACATATCAATTACAATGATTTTTAAACTCTTTTCATTACAATTAAAATGCAGGAGTACATTTAATATAATCGACATTAATATTCTTTACATAGTAAGTTCCTTATGTGAAAATTGTTCTGCTAAATTATAGAAATGAAATTTTATTAAATGATAAAAACTAGACCAGGAGAATCTAGATAATTGTAAGGCATCCAAAAGGCACCTGATATTTGAACAGAAGCATTTGTAGACTCAGGACATACAATGGATCATATTTCTGCTATTTCCTTAAACAAAAGCAATTGTAAGCAAGACTTATCTGTATAATAGACGGCCATCTGCTAGTCTATTGGCTGAAGGAAAATTGGTTAAAAGAAAATGACACTTAATAAAAGTATTACTAGACTGCTGTAGCAGACAACACAAAAGACCAGAATCTTTGTGACAGAAAAGATGAAGAACTGCTTTTGTTTTCTTTCCTTTCACAGGAAAGGTAATTCCTGTGGGTAATTGAAACAAATATGGAATACTAGTGCTACAGTGATATTTTCTTACAGTTGCAGTCCTTTACATTGACAATAAAAGTGGATTTGAAATTGATGTCTTCTGACTTCATATTTTCTTTATACATTATAATAGGCATGAATCAAATTTTCCTTCATTATATGTTCCAACATATAATGATCTTTTAGCCCCATTCTTCTGCAGTATAATGATCTTTTAGCCCCATTTTTCTGTAGTAGAATTTTATGCATTCTTTATCTTTTTCCTGGAATAATTTCTTTCTTTTTCTCCTAGTGAGCATTTTAAGAATCTCAATTCAGGCATCAGTTTCTCATTAAAAAGAAATCTTTCATTATCTATATTATTTGGTCAAGGGCCTCTAAGGAGGTCTCAGAGCTCCAACAATCCTCACTTCAATCCTTTGACATAGAACTTTTCCATTCGTCCTTGTTTGAAGATTATCTCCTTTCTGAATTATAGGCTCCATAAAAGAGGGGCTCTTTCTTCCCAATACATTTTTGTTAAATGAATTACAGTCTGAATTATTTCCATATAGTGTGTACTAAGCCAGCATTCTTTTTTGCTAGTTTGCAGCATACAATATGCCAGTATCTTAAGAGAGATGTAAGATGTGGACTATAAAGATCAAAGATATGAATTCTGCCTAGCTGCCCTATTTATCAACATTAAACCTGAATAATTTTGTATATAAGTAAGGATTTATGTTTCTTCATCTAAGGAATTCTAAAATAAATTGTATTAAAGTCTAGCCTTCTGATCTTATTGGTGCTTCTTTGCTCTTCATATTTGGTGGTTACTCACACTTCAGCTATGTCTAATATGCTCCAAGGCCTACTACTATTACTACTTTACCTTTAATACTGTACTGTATTTCTTCAGTATACATTTATGCTTTCACTTAAATCATTTATTGCAATAAAATGTGTATAACATAAAAATTACTATTTTATATGTTGGTTATTTTTCTGCTTATTATATTAAATGCATAATTGATATTTTCTATGTAAGTTTATATCTTTTTACCTTCTGAAGCACCAGGTTTCAAAATTTATGATATTCCAGTTTCATTGGATAGTCCATGAAATTTAATGTATCAAAATTTATTAAATTTTTTCTTGTTAAATATATATTAGTCTCAGCCATGTTGAAAGTTATACAAGTTGTAAGTTTGCAACACTTTTCAAATATCTTTCTTTCTTTTTCTTCTTTGCATTTAACCTTCAACAAGAAGGCAAGCATTAGGGTGTCTTCTTAGTTTCTTGGATTCATATCTTCAGTTACATTTCAGTAGCAACCAGTTTGTACTTTCACATTTCAATATTGCAGTAAAATTTTAGTTATTGTTTTCCTCTTTTATTTCCTTATGACTACTCTTTGCCAATATACTTAAATAATTTTCCCAAATATTTTTAATATACTGTTCACATTGTTAGGAGTATAACGTTGTTACTTCTTGCTATTATCAAATTCTAAGCTGTAGATTTGATATTCAAAGTGATTCATTCATTTTACTTCTTAGTTTTCAATCTCACACATGTTAATAATTTGTACTTTGAAACAGAGAATTTCTGACCATTCTTTTTTATCTACTTTTTATTTACTAGACATGACTTCTCCTTTCCCCTTAATTTTGCATATTGTACTATGTTTACCTGACATACCATACCCTTGGCAGCATTTCAGACTGTAAAAAGAGAATTCGTGTCAGCACATACCACCACACTATATTCTCTAGATATTGAACTAGATTCCTAATTCCCAATTAAGTTCCTAATATCATGAGAAAATTATTTTTAACATTCTCTCTCTTCCTCAATCAAAAACATTTCGTGGAAAGAAACTGTTCAAAAGGAAAGAGAAACTGGGGTGGGGGAAAGAAGAAAAGAAGGAGGGGAAAAGGAAAAAATACACACACACACAAAATAGTTAAGATAGTTATACTAATTGCTATTAGTTCATTGAAATGAAAGGTTGTGCCTGTATTGTTTGATCAATTTTTTATGTCTTTATCTTGTAATATAAACAACTACTTTGAAGATAACAATATGCAATGTACTAGCCATTGTTATTCTCCTACAGTCTTTTGAAATTTCCATTGTTTTATTTTCTTTAAAATAAAAATAAAAGACAAAAAAATTTCATCAGAAGTAGTGTTATCACAAAGACCTAGAATAGATGTGGCATAGAATAATATTATTTCCTTGTTGTTACATGAGAAGTTCTTAATATATCTACAATATTTTTTAATTGATTCTGTATTCATGTCCTTTTTAAGGTTATTGTAAGCTTGAGGAAATTTATTGCATCTGTGAGATTTCATGCCAACTATGTACTCTGTAGATAGGAAATGATCTTAAAACATACACTATCACACGCTCATGCACACCCTATATATTACACATATTTTTCAATTACTCCTACAAAACAATTAAATATCTGCCTATGTATTACTTCCCTTAAAAACATACCATAATGTGCTAACATTTAAGTATCTTTTAAAAAAATCTTATTTTTTGGCACCAGGGATTGAACTCACAACCTCGCACCTGCCAGGCAGCTCCTTACACCACTGAGCTAAATCCCCAGCCCATAGCATTTAAATATCTATGACTATATTATATAAATATTTAGATAGAATAGGTAATATAATTTTTAATAAATTAACTGAACTTGTTGCATAATATTTTCAATTTAATATAATTCATTTTATTCATATTAGCATAGCAGTGTCACTGTAGAATGTTGGAATTCTTGGAAGAAAATAAATTTGAGTAAATTTCTAGCATTAAAATTGTATTTTGTAGATAACTATTTTTAAAAGAATATACTATTTATATGATTCTTGTTTTATGTTGCTGAAAACAAGTGAAATTTATAATAAGTGTTTAGAAACATTTTAGGGCTCAATATAAAAATTACTCCATATTTTTACATGTGTAAAATGACACTGATATATTGTTTTTATCTATTAGTTTTCCAATCTTTGAAAATCCATATCCTATGGACATTCATGAATCACCAGTTACATGCACAGCATATTTTGCCGACTGCCCTCCAGATTTGATTCTAGTACTCTATTCTATAGGAGTCAAGCATAAAAAACAAGGATACAGTAATAAGGTAAAAGTAGAAACTACAAATAATTTTTCTTGTATTCATAATATATTGTCATACTAAGTATAATATATACTTAAACTAATGTATTAGAATCATAAGATGTAACAGTTAGTATCACAAGCATATACTATGAAAAGTAGAAAAAAAGATGTAGCCTTAATTATTCTAGATGAAAGATTATGCTTAATCATTAAAAAATTCAAGTCTATTCTTCTTAGTTTATCATTTTTAATTAATGCATAGGCTAGAAAACATGACTAGTAAAAATAATTTGTTATTAACATTGCAAAATTTATTTTTGTTTTTACTACAATATCAAATATTTATAATTGTCGCAGACCATCTATTATGGTTTCTGTTATTTTCCAGGTCTATTGAAATGGATAGCTCTAAGAGACACCATTTATGTAGTATTCTGTTCAAAGAACTCCGTAATAGCTTGGTGATACACAGAATATGTAATTTACATGGAAACATTGCCTTTGTACAATTAAAAATGCTTTTGTGGTTTGCTTATATGAATGATAATATTATTTAAAATGTAATCTATTTTTAATGGAGGTAGAACTGTGCATTTAAAGAGGTGTTTGTTCAACGAAAGAGTAACAAATAACTACATACTTCATCCTTTATTTTATAGCGATTTAATGTTAAGTGAACCTTTTATCATTATTCTAAAATACTTTCACTCTAAGTTTCTAAGTCATTCAAACTAAAACTATAAAATTTACATATTCTTCCTTGATAATCTATTTAGGAGTGGCCAATCAGTGGAGGAGCTTGGAACCTTGGAGCACAAACATATCCAGAAATTATTATTACTGGGTAAGTGGGATGTTTTGTAAGTTACCAGTTTATTAACAAAAATGTAGTTGTTGAGTCTTGCCAATTTTCTATAATTATACTCTATCCTGACTAACAGTTTGAGCAAATGTATAATTGTGAGACATAGTTTCAAGCTAAATATTCTAATCTTGATAGAAGATAGAACCAAACTATATAAAACAAGAAGAATTATATATAGATTACATATGCAAAAGAAAATCAAAAAAGGTGAACAGTGAGAGACAAGTCAGAGAAAGCTTTGTATACAAATGACAGAATATAAACTTCAGAAACATCTTTACCAACATCTCTTGATTCCTGCTGAGTCCAGAAATTGCTGTGAGTTCGAGGCCAACCTGGGTACAAAATGAGTTCAAGGCCAGTCTGAATTGCAGAGTGAGACCCTGTCTCAAAAAGACTAAATAAATAGATAAATAAATATAAAGGGCATATATAATAAGTCACCAGTTCATATTATAATAAATAGAAAAATGTTGAAATTTTTCTCTCTAGGATCTGGAATCAGACAATAATATTCATGTTTACCATTTTTATTCAACATAGTACCGGAAGGCGTACCCAGAATAATCATGCAAGAGAAAATAATTTAAAACTTTCAAATGAGAATGGAGTCTAACTTTCACTGACTACAGAAACTCTAGCAAAAATAAATAAATAAATAAATAAATAAATAAATAAATTCACCAAAGTTGCTGAATATCAAATCAACATACAAAATTCAGTAGCAATGCTATATAACAATGGAAAATATCTGAAATACAAATCAAAAAAGAAATCACATTTACAATACATGCAAAATAAAATACTTAAGAAATTTAAGCAAAAGTGTGAAAGATCTCTACAGTGAAAATTGTAAGGCATTAATGGGTTAAACTGGACACAAAAAGTTGAAAACTATCCTGTGTTTATGAATTGGAAGAGTCAATATTGTTAAAATGTAAATCTGAAAAAAATATAAATCTGCAATTTCATTGGGATCCCTATCAAAATACCAATGTGATTCTTTTTTTTTTTTTTTTTTTTTTTTTTTGTGGCACTGGGGACTGAACTCACAGCCTCACACCTGCCAGAGAGGCACTTAAGCCACTGAGCCAAACTCCCAGCCCTATTTTTTTGAGGCAGGATTGCACTATGTAGCTCAGGCCGACCTTGAACTCACAATGCTCCTCCTACCTCATCCTCCCGAGTGCTGGGATTAAAGGCGTGCACTACCACGCCTGGCTACCAGTGTGATTCTTTACAGAACTAGAAAACATTCTAAAATTAATATGCAACAACATAAAACTGCAGATAGCTAAAGCAAGGTAGGAAAAGAGAAAAAGCAGAACAATTTAACTTCAAAAGAAATTATAAAACTGTAGGAGTCAAAACAGCATGCTCTTGGTATAGAAACAGATACAAAGATCAATGAGATATATAAAGAACCTAGAACATAGAAGTCAAAAGTGGATTAGTGGTTATCAAAGGTAAGGAAGGGAAGGTGGGAAGAAAAAGAATGATAAGTATATACTAAGTAGTGTGGAGTAAAAAGTTCTTCTGTAGTATTGCACAGTATTATGACTATATAGAATGAGGTACTGTATATTACAAAAAGCTAAAGAAAGGAATTTGAGTATTTTTAACATCAGGAAATAGTAATGAATTGAAGAAGACAAATATATTTACTCTGATTTAAATATTTCAATAAATTTTATTTGTGCATTTTAGATATTTATAATGATCACATTCATCATAGGGAATTTGTACTCACACATAATATATCTTGATTCTTTTTTTTTTCCCTCAACCACTCCCCTACTTTAACTCCTCTTCCTCTCCTTTTTTTTTTTTTTTTTTTTTTTGAGACAGGGTCCCACTGTGTTGTTCAGGCTGGCCTTGAATTATCTATGTAGCCCAAGCTGGCCTCAGACTCACAGTGATCCTCCTACCTCAGCCTCCCGAGTGCTGAGATTGCAGGCCTGTACCACTACAACCAACTTCCTCTCTTTATTTACAAAAGTTTTGTTTCCGTATTTTCCTTCCATTCTCTTTTCTTTTTCATTCCTTCCTTTAGCCCACCCCCTTTGTTCCCCTTCCCATTTGAATATTTTCTTATCTCCTAATAGCTATTACACATTTTGGTCATTATTTACCCTTTTGATTTCTCACACCATAGAAACAACATGATATTTACGTATGTGTCTGATTATTTCATTTATGAGTATGACCTCAAGGTGCATCCATTTAGCTGCAAATGTCTCAAATTTACCTTTGTTTATGGCAGAATAGTACTCCATTGTATATAAAAAACCTCACATCTTTGTCCTTTCACTGGTTGATGGGCATTTGAACTGTTTCCAAGATTTAGCTATTATGAACTATGCTGCTATAAACAAGGGTGTGCATATATCACTGTGGTGATACTTTTAATTCTTTTGGGAGGATACAAAGAAAGTAAAGAAAGTGTCAAATGAAACCTCTAGTTTTAGTATTTTGAGGAATCTCCACAATGATTTCCACAGTGGTCACACCAATATACATTCCTACCAGAAGTGGAGACGGTTGCTTTTTTTTCCATACAGCCTCACCAACATTCATTATTACTTGATTTCTTGATAATAGCCATTCTCTCCAGAGTGTGATGGAATCTCAGTGTTGTTTTAATTTGTGTCTCTCAAATAACCAGGGATGTTGAACATTTTTTCATGTATTTAGGTGCTGTTTGTACTTTTTCCTCTGAGATGTATCTATTTATCTCAGATGCCCCTTTTTTGATTGGGTCATTAAATCTGGGGTCCTAGTATTTTTGAGTTCTTTATATATTCTAGATATTAGTCCCTTGTCTGAGGAACAGCTGGCAATTATAACCCACTATATGGGTTGTCCTATTACTTCGTGATTTCTTTTGCTATTCAAAAGCTTTTTAATAAGATGGGATCCCAGGTACTGATTCTTCATAATATTTTTCTTGAAATTGGAATGTTGCTCATAAAGACTTTGCCTATGCTGATATCTTCAAGAGTTCTACCTGTTCTGTCTTCTAGTAGATTTAGTATATCTGTTTTAATGTTTTGATGTTTGAGCCATTTCAATTTTAGTTTAGTATATGGTGAAAGATATGGGTCAAATCCAGTTTTTCTAGCACCATTTTTTAAGGAGACTATCTTTCTTCCAGTGAAGGTGTTGAGCTTCTTTGTCAAGAAAAGGTGGCTATATTTGGAATCATTTCTGCATCTTCTCATTTGTTCTGTTGATCCTCAGTTGTGCTTTTTATGTTGTTATTATTGTTGCTGTTGGTGGTGGTTTTGTTGCTGTTGTTGTTTGGTTTTTTTTCCCCCAATACCAGGCTGTTTTTATCACAGTAACTGGATAGTATAATTTCAAATCAGGATTGTGATGCCTCCTGCCTCACCTTTGTTGCCCAGAATTGCTTTTGCTATTCTAGGTCTCTTCTAATTCCAAATGAATTTTAAGATTGTTTTCTCTAATTCTGTGAGGTATGCTATTGCTATTTTGATCAATATTCCATTAACTCTGTATAACAATTTTGGAAGTATGGCGATTTTCACTATATTGATTCTTCTGACATAAGAACAAGTGGTTCCTTTCCATTGTTCGATATCCTTTTTCAGAGTACTGTAGTTTTCAACGTACAGGTCTTTTACTTCCTGCATTAGATTGATTCCTAGCTATTTCTTTTTCTTTTCGGATGATATTGTGAAAGGTGTTGTTTTTTTTTATTTCCCTCTCAGTGAGTTTGCTATTTGTGCACAGAAATGCTATTGATTTTTTAGTGCCGACTTTGTATCCAGCTATGCTACTGAATTTGGTTATTAAATTCAGAATTCTTTTGGTACAGCTTTGGAGGTCTTGTCATCTGCAAATAATGGTAATTTAACTTCTACCTTTCCTATCCTTATTCATTTTATTTCTTTGTTTTGTATAATTCCTCTGGCTAATGTTTCCAGACTATGTTAAATAAGGATGGTGGTAACAGTGGACATCTTTATCTTGTTCCTGATTTTAGAGTAAAAACTATCAATATTTGCCATTTAGTATGAAGTTGACCATTTGTCTACATAGCTTTTATCAGATTGAGATAAAGATCATCTATTTCAATTTTCTGTGGGTTTTTTTTATCATCATTGGGCTTTGGACTTTGTGAAATGGTTTTCATGTGTCTATTGAGATGATCATGTGCTTTTGTCCTTGCTTTTGTTAATGTGGTGTGTTGCATTTTTTGATTGGTGTATATTGAACCATCCCTGTGTCCCTTGGATACATCCTACTTGTTCATGGTGTATAATCTTCCTGATGATTTGTTGCATTATGTTTGCCAGTATCTTACTAAGAATTTTTGCACCTATGTTCATTAGAGAGATTAGCCTGTGGTTCAGTTCTCTTTTTTGTTTGGATCCTTATCTAGTTTTGGTATCAGTGTAATACTTGCTTCCAGAATGAATTTGGGAGTATTGCTTCCCCTTTAATTTCATTAGAATTTGAGTGGCAACATTAGTTTTTCTCTAAATTTCTTGTAGAATCCATCAAGATCTGGGCTTTTCTTTGTTTGTAGGTTTTAATTACATCTCCAATTTCATTGAGTGATATTGACTTATTTAGGAATTTTGTATCTTGTTGATTCAGCTTTGGTCATTCATATATATCTAGGAATCTGTCCATTTTTTCTGTTTTCCATCTTAGTAGAATACAGGTTCTCAAAGTAAATATTGGTGATCTTCTACTTTTATGCAGGATTTGTTTTTATTTCACCCTTTTCATTCCTAATTGCATGGATTTGAGTTTTCTGTTTCATTTTTATGATAAGTTTGTCCAAGAGTTGGTTGATTTTATTTAATCTTTCAAAGAACCAACTCTTCGGCACATTGATTCTTTATAATGTTTTCTTAGTCTCAGTTGCATTAATTTTTGCTCTGATTTTTTATGATATTCTCTCTTGCACATGCTTTGGGTTTACCTTGCTCTTCTTTATCTAGAAACTTGAGATTCAACATTAGATTATATATTTGAGCTCACTGGTTTTCTGATGTGAGACTTTACCACTACAGATTTCCCTCGTAGGACTGCTTTCATTATATCCATTAGTTCTGGTATATTCTTTTGGCATTATTAATTGCAGAAACTATCTAGTTTCTTCTTTAATTTCATCTTTGACCCATTGGTTCATGGTATTATTTAATTTTCATGAGTTTATGTAATTTTGGTAATTTTTTTTGCCATTGATTTCCAATTTCAATGCACTATGGTCTGATACTATGCATGAGATAATTTCAATTCTTTTCCATTTACTTAAGCATATTCTGTGAGCTAATATGTAGTCTATTTTTGAGACTGTCCCATGTGCAGCTGAGATGAATGCATATTCTGATGTTGTGGGGTGGAACACTCTGTAAACATCTACTAAGTCCATTTGTTCAAAGATTTGTTTCCATTTTGATATTTCTTTGTTGACTTTTTTGTCTAGTTGGTCTATTTGAGATCCCCATTACAATTGTTCTAGTACTTATTTGATTTTTTATGTCCTTTAATATGCATTTTATATAGTTGAGTATGCTGGTATTTGGTGCATATATATTTGTGACTGTTTTTTCTTGCACTTGAATTGTTTCCTTTACAAGTATGTAGTGACCTTGTTTGTCTCTTTTGATCAGTCTTGGCTAGAAATTGCCTTTGCTTGCAAATAGAATAGCTAACAGTGATTTTTTTCTCGCTTCTTGCCACATGGAGCATTGTTTTCCATCCTTTGACTTCCAATCTATGAATTCTGTTTTGAATTAAATGCTTTTCTTTTATGCAGCATGCTTTTGAATCTTGTTCTTGATTCATTATTCCACTGTTTCTTTTGACTGGTGAATTGAGACCATTTGCATTAATGGTTACAACTGACTTGGATTGAGTTGTCTTATAATTTTCCTGTTGTTTGCTCCCTTTATTTCCCATTTGGGTAATGATTTCCCTTGCATGGTAGATTCATTCTAGTGGGGTTTATGTCATTGTAGTCTTCCTTATCTCTTTTTGCAATACCCTTCAGAACATCTTGGAGGACTGGTTCGGTGGTATCAAATTCCTTCAGGTGGTCTTTGTCATGGAAGTATCTCATTTTTCTGTCAATTTTGAAAGATAATTTTATGAGGTGCATCAGTCTTGGTTGGAAGTTTTTTCCTTTAGGGCTTGAAATGCTTCACTCAAACTCTCCTTGATTTAAGGGTTTGTGTTGTGATTCTGATGGTCTTTTTAGATGATGTATTTCTTTTCTGTCACAGCTCTTAATATTGTGTTGTAGTGTTTAATTTCTGGAATCTTGAGTATTATATACCTCGCTGTACATTTTTTTGATCATGGCTAATTGAGTTTCTATATGCCTCGTTTATGTGTATGTCAAATTCTTTTTCTATTCTTTGGACATTTTTACCATTATATCTCTTAAAGCAAAACTCAGAGAAAAGGGCTGCACCCCCTCCCTCCCCCTCCCTCCTTCCATCTCTCCCTGTAAAATCTTCCCAGCTCCTGACCAGCAACTCCTCATGCAACCACTCCCTCAGGAATGTAGTCCCGTGCTATCTCACCCTGGTCCTGTGCTTTCTCAGTGATAAGGGAGATACTTCAATCAGTTCTTTCAGGGAATTATCCCCCATTAGAGAGGCAATACTGCTTACCATCATTGATGAGGCTATGAACTAGCTTTACAAGATCCTAACATTCTGATTTGTGTAGTATGTGTTTCCCTATCAAGGTTAAGATAGGGCTGATAACCAAAATGGCTGCCTTTATTTCCCTTTTGTTTATCAATTTGCTTGATACCACAAATCATATAAAAGGGATCCTCTCCTTTGATTTAGGGCCCAGTCTGGTTTTGAATGTTTCTAGTAGTTGGATTAGTGCACCTAAATTAAGTCCTCCTGAAATCCATCCTTGTCACTCTGTTTTTTTGGAAATTCTGCAACCTTCTGAACAAAACTTTTATGACATTTTCTTTGACACCATAAATCTTCTGTTCTTCCTTGAATTGTCTAGAAACTTTTGGATTAATTTTTCATGTGACATTGTTATTTTTAAGACATCTTTCTTTTCCTGATCACTAACCACAAACCTATCTTTTAGACCTGATATTCTGTCCTCACATTGGCCGATTCTACTCCATATACTTTCAATAGAATTTTTAATCCCCTGAGTATCTGTTTGTATCTGTTTCATAGCTTCCACTTCTCTCCTGTGTTAGGCATTCATCGTTTCCTTAATTTTCCTAAGTTCCTCTATTCCTTTTTATCCATATCTACTCTAGATTCACTAACCATGCCCTTCATTATGAGTATCATCTCCTTAGTTATCTGATAAATTATTTTTAACTTGCTTTTTTTCTAGAACCTCATTCATCTGCTTGCTATTTCCATTGTTACTATTACAGAGAGTTCAGGTGGTTGTCCTTCGAATTGTTCCACCTCACTGCTTCCTGGATTCGGTTTGGGTGAGCTGGAAGTCTGGAACTGAGTCTTGCTCTGTAGCTTATTTTCTTTCTTTTTTCTTTCCTTCTCTCTTTCATTCTTTTTTTTTTTTTGAGTTTAGTTTCTGCATTGATCCTTGTAAATTCTTTATGGTAAATAGCTTTATTGCTACTACTCCTTGAGAAATGACTTTTGGCTTTGGAGTGTACTGCAAGATCCTACCTATTCAATTTATTGGGGATGAGTCACTGCCCATTTGGCCTAGCTCCTGCTTCTTTGCTATTGTCATTTTATGACACTCAGGCAATCTTGGTCCTGGCATAAAAGGAAAAAAATTGATTAGAACAACTATGTCACCTTGGCCAAAGCAGTTTGATCAGTAATAATAGCATCAAGCACAGCCTTACACCATTTTAAAGTGAAATACTTTAATTCAGGAACATCTGTATAAATTAGGAATGCGTATGTTTGAAAATGTGTTTAAACCCAAAGTTGTATGTGAATGTTCACAGCAACTGTCCTCAGTAATCAAAAGGTAGAAACAAACTCAATGTCTATCAACTGACAAATGGATAAATAAAATATTTATACAGTAAATATTATTCTGCCATAAAAAGGAATGAATTCTGATACATGTTATGACATAGGTGAACTTTAAAAATCTGGTTTCTTACCAAAATATTTTCTAAGTCCTTATATTAAAAGTCATATTTCATAAAGTCCTTATATGAAATAACTAGAACAGGCAAATCCTTAAAAAAAGTAACTAGATTAATTTTTGCCAGAAAGTGGAAGGAGAGAGTATAGGCAGATGAAAAAGATATTCTGGAACTTAAATAGGGGCACAGCATTATAAATATAATAAATGCAACTGAACTTTGTACTTCAAAATAGTTGAAAAAGTAAATATTTTGTGAGTTTTGTATTATGTGAATTTTTCCATAATTAAATAATCTATTGAAAAGAAACAAGAATACATAGGATAACATTTCAGTAAGGAGGAGCTAATATAAAAAACTGAGTAAGATAATGCATTTAAGCTGAACATGTAATTAAATATACATAGACTAAAGTGTCCTTGGTAAAATAAAGTTTGGAAATCTACACTGATAAAATACAACTCTATGGCGTTTAAAAATAGATATATTTGTATGGTATACAATGGTCATTTTGTGTGGTTTTTAAAAAATACTGTGAATATTAACAAAGAAATATTTGGTAAAGCCATGGTGTAATTAGGCTATTTAGATTTTATGCCTAAATAGTCTTATACATAAAGTAGATCTGTACATATTTAAAGTTTCAGTTTAAAAGTAAAATATAGTAATTTTAAATGTATACATATTCGATATGTCTTTAATATTTATAAAACAAATATTTTAAAAATTTTATAAAGAGAAACAAAATAAATATATTTGGACAGAAATCTTTTTTTAGTTGATACAAAATGTAGAACAAAAGATTTGGGAAACATTAACAAACTACACATTTTGAAAATATTCAGATAAAGAAAATAAACAAGGAAGAAACTGCAAAATACTTATACCACATTTAACCATCAAAATGATGCAATATATATTATTTCATATATATATATGAAATAATAGAAAGGCAATCAACTCATTGGAAAAATAGACAAAAGACTTGAAAAGTCCTTTGACACAAGAAAAAACTTACATGGTTTCACTTTAATAATTAGAGAAATTAGAAAATGCAGATTAAAATCATAATGAGATATCCTTTTACATTCAATATTTATTATTAGAAAATTCAGAATTTTGTTAGAAGTAAGTGTCGCAAAGAGTCTGGCTCAATGAGAATTCTGTATTATAAATGGAAGTATAAATTTAAAAATCTGAAACAATTTAATGTTATCTTGTAAATTTGATTATATAAAATACAAATTTTATTATTTTCATATCCTAATATGTACCCAGTCTACATAAATAACAGAGGATGTATACAAGGTTCTTCATAGCTGTATTATCTGTAATAGCAAAAGAAAGAAGAACAGAAAAAGTTATAATTGCCAAAGGACCAAAGAATATCTACATTGGATAGAATTTTTATATATTAAAGCATTAAAAGTGAATGAAGTATAAGCAAAAATGTGTGTGAATTTCATAAATGTAATGTGAGAAAAACCTGTTTCTTTAATTTATGTACATCATAATACCGTTGTGATAAAGTTTTAAAAAGCAAAAATGAGCAAAATATCACTGTGCTGACCAAATTCCTCTCACTTACCTTGCTGTCCTTCCCCCATGTGTCTGACAAACCCATGAAATTTCATAGGTAGAGTTGAAGACAGTCTTCTACCTTTAAGATAAATGATTGAATGGGAAAAGCAGAACTGTAATGAGGTGTGTGATGCCAATATGTGTCATACATTCCACAAGTATTGCCTTGTTTTACTTTACCTGTTGAACTTTAATTTAAATGACCATGCTGCACCTTTCCTGTCAAAAAATCCAGAACTACTGACAACGAAGATATTTGCTTCTCCCATCTGCTTTTCTGGGAAACAAAGAAAGAGAAAGAATCTACCTGTGGCGAAGCATGCAGCTAGACTGTATGATAATGAAATCTAGAGTAAAATCCAAGCTACTCCAAGATGTTTTCCAGGTTTAAAATGAAGTTTAATCAGAGTGCTTTTTTTGTTCAAATTATTTTAATTATTGGACTGACAAAAAATTTAATATACAAAAAGTTTTAAACCTGAAAAAACTCAGCATATTGTTTTTATATATGTTAATATATATGTGATAATATTGTAAAATGCAATATGATGATCTAAACAGATTTCAGGGTAATGCTAACTTGTAACAAAGACAGGAAGATGTAACCAAGAAAAGCACATACAAAGATATAGTAGTGTTTTTTGGTTGAGTAGATTCAATACAATTATATTGTATATCTTAAATCTGTGTTATATTCATTGTTTCATTCAAATCAAATGTTACACTGTAAAAACAAAGTAAAATTAAAGTCTTATATCACAGCCTGCAAAATGTTTCATAAACTTTTTAAAAATATATAAACCTACAAAGTAATTCATAGCATCTTTATTTGTACCAACCCAAAATTGAAACTAATCCAAATGCCCATTAATGGTCAGTGGATAAATGAAGTATATTCATATGAGATACTATTAAGCAATACAGAGAAAAATTTACAGATGTATATAACAATTATTATCCTCACAAACATGATAAGTAAGTAAAAAGTGCATACACAAAAGAGTGAATATTATGTTAATTCCACTTAATTAAAATTCTAATAAAAATAATCTATACTGGCAGAACATAAGTCACTGGAAATCTACTGGGATGCAAGAAGGTTGTATATTGGCATGATGTAACTTTTTCAAGTGGTGAAAGTGTTTTAAACTAGATGATGATGTCACTGTGACAGCTATATAAATTTACTAAAATTCTCAAACTGTGCATTTACAATGGGTGAATGTTAGTTTGTCTCACTCAATGTTAAGCCACATTGCTTTTGTGGTGACTGTCCTCTCCTTTAAAAAAAAATCAGTTTGACCCTATAAGTGTGGGTCTACTGGATTCTAATAATATTGTTCCATTAATGTATGTATTCATTTATCACCAATAGCACAATAACTATATGCTGACTTTCAGAGTAAAACTTAATGCTGGATAGTTTGAGTCTTCCAACTTTAGATTTTGTTTTTCAAAATTACTTTGATGATTATACTTTTTTTACCTTTCTCTGTATATTTTAGAATCCTTTTATTTTTACAAAAACTTTTGGCATATTTGAGTTGGGATTACATTGAATGTGTATATCATTTCGTGAAAACTAGCACCCACTGCCTTACAATGGTCATAAATACATCACTTTATTTCTTTGATTGACATTTAGTAGTTTTCACCGCACAGATCTGAGTTAAAATCAAACTATTTTGTATTTATCTTCTACTTTTTTATATGATGTTTTGTAATTCAACTTTCAAGTGGTTTTACTATTATATTAGAAACACAATTGAACTTTGTGTGTTGGTATTTTAACAATTATGTTAAACTCCTATGAGTTGTAGTATCTCTTTTAATCTTTGGAGCTTTCTGCATATCCATTTTCTGTATCATGTGATCTGCAAATAGAAACAATTTTATTTCTTTTCAGCTTTTTCTTATTGTTATTGTGAGATAAGGTTTTGCCATGTAGTTCAGGCTGAACTTGAACTCACTTTGTAGCCCAGGCTGGTCTCAAATTTGCAGCAATCTTCTTACCACAGCCTCTTTAATACTGGAATTACAGGCTTCTTTTCAGCTGTATGGTTTTTGTTTCTTTTTCTTTGTGTTGCAGTGATAAACTCCAGTATTATGTGAGAGTGAATTTTCGTTTCTTATCTTATGGAGAAAACATTTGATCTTTTACTATTGTTTATGTTAGGTGCTATCTGTAGATTGTTTCTACATACCCCCTAAAAGACTGACATTTTCTCTATTTCTAATTTGCTGTTTGTTCATAAATGGATAGTGAATTTTTGTTGCATACTTTTTCTGCATCTATCAAAATGATTGCTTGGCTTTTCTTCTTTGACACTGTAGTGCATTACAATATGATGATTTCTTAAAAAATTATTTGACTTTGCATTCCTAAGATAAAATCTCAATTATGATCTATTATCATTTTGTTTTTATATCTTATGTGATTCTTAATATTTTTTGATAATTTTTATGCTTCATGAGATATTGATGCTTAATTTTTATGTATTTTTTTCGTGTTTTGATATCAAGGAAATGCTGACTTCATCAAATATGTTGGGAAGTATTCTACCTTCTATTTTGTAGATGAGTTTTTATATGATTAATAGTAGCTTGTTTATTTTAAAAATCATTACAACTTTAGACAGGCTTAAAGATTTGAATTTATATTTTGATAATGTCAAAATTATGTTATCTTTTTGATTAAATGTACAGTTTTAAGGAATTTTGCTTATTTTCCATGGGCTAGTTGGCACTATAACACATACAGCCTTACAGTAAAAATCTAAGGAATTGTTCTTTTTATAATCTTCAGATTTTTAAGGTATTATTTAAGGAACAAGCTAGTATTTTGAAGTTTAAAAAATATTTTATCATATATTCACATTAGAATGGCATTTTTGAATGAAATTCAAAGCATTAACTCAGATTTGTATACATTTGGAGTGATGGTTTTTTGTGTTCAATGCACTTTAATTAATGCTAATCTGTTTTTCATCTAGTCATGCAGATGGAACAATAAAATTTTGGGATGCTTCTGCAAGTAAGTTTTAAGTTTATCCCTGTAACCAAATTAACTCTTGATTAATATTGAATCATGACCAGCCATTATATTTTAGTTTTGGCAATTAACATTTCAGAAATATTTTTAGATAAATGTATTGCTGCTACAAATTCCATATCCTATATTGTTAATCCAGCTTAAACTTTATCTTTTGTACTTGTCTTCTATCATATATAACAAATAAGACTAAGTCACTCCATCAGCAATCCATTTTATTTTGAAGGTGTGGTTATGTCAGAAATAGTACCAAACTTTGTCAAATTAGCTCTGTTCAAGGAATTTTCTTTCCTTCCTAGCAGTGTAGTCTTTGACAAATGCTTTTCCCTCACTAGTCTTGACTTTTCTTTGTCACTCATCTACTATAAGTCCTGTGCAAAAGAAATTATTTGTAACAAAAAATTCTCATTAAATTTTAAAGAATTATATAATTTATGGGATGCATAAGATATTCTTCTCAATGTTGAAGGACACCCAAAAATAATTAAATCTTCTCTATACCCATAAATATTTTTCAGAAGACTTAATAGTCACTGAAAAAGATAAACCTGTCACTACCAGACAAATATGATATGCTTTAGAATATGATAAAAATTCTGAATGTAATGCAACAAAAATGCTGTTCATTGTCAGAAATAACAGGTATTTATTTGGAATCAGGAAGGGTATTTTAATAGTGTTAGTTTGGGTATTGGAAGATAGTTAAGATTTTTGCAGGAGTAAGAAGAGGACAAGTCAGCAACAACTCTAAATTTCTGAAGATACGTAACTGGGAAGATGAAGTAAACTCTTGTGGAAATAAGGAATACTAGAGAGCTTTTGAGTTTTGAACTCTGTAGTAATACCAGAATTTTGAAATAAAAATGTCCAGTAGGCAGATAAAACAATCAGAAATGGAGAATGAAGAAACAGCACAAAAGTGATATTTGAAGCTATAGAAGTAAGTATTTTCTCAGGAAGACTATAAAAAACAGAAAAGCAGAAGAAAAAATGACTCACTGATACTCTTCTGACACTAGTTAAGTGTCCCTCACCAATAAAAAAATCCTTCAACATCAGAAAAAGATTAAGAGATTTAAAGACTTAGAATCTAAGGCCCCTTTTTGACCTTGTATATTAGTCATCATTTAGTTGCTGGGACAAAATACTTGACGTATACAATTTAAAGGATAAAAGGTTATTTCGGCATGTTTTCAGCAGTTGTGGTACAGGGTGGGCTGGCTCCATTGTAGAAACATTATAGTAGAATAGCATAGCAGAGGAAAGTCCTTCACCTCATAGCAGCTAGGAAACAGCAGATGGGAAAGAGTGCAAGGGGCAGGGAACAAGATACACCCATCAAAAAGACTCACGCCTGTCTTGGTTACTTTTCTCTCATTGCTGAGACAGAATACCTGTCACCCAAAATTAGAAAAAGAAAGGTTTATTTCTTACAATTCTTGGAGATTTCAGTCTATATTCAGCTGACTGCAAGGCAGGGTGGCATGGTGGGGCAGCCACTCATGGTGACCACAAAACAATAAGGTGCAAACTGGCAAGAGAGAAAAAAACATGCTGCCTTCTTGTCCTTACACTGTATGTTGGCTCCACCCCTGGGCGGGTGCAGCACTCACATTGCCAATCCCAGCACTACACAATAAACCAATCATGAATGCCAGACTCAGCCACGTCCATGTCATAATTACATTAGACTTGGCAGGGCCACAGAACCAGAACCATAACATTCCACCCCTGGCCCCCCAAGAACTCATGTACATCCTTTATACAAAGGACATTTAGTCCATTTCCAAGAATTTCCACAGTCCTAACAGTTTAAGTATTGCTGAAAAGTCCAAGTCCCAAGTCTCCTCCAAGATCTATGGCAAACTCTTAACTGTAACCCCCTGTACAAATGAAAACAAGTTAAACACTTCCAAAATGCAAAGGCACAAGATAAACATTGCCATTCCAAAAGTTACAAACAGAAGAATACAAAGCATGGAACCAAAGCAAGTCCAAAATCCAGCAGCACAAACACTAGGTCCTGGAGTTCTATGCTCAGCATCTGAAGCAATCTGGTTGCAAGCTCCAAAAGGCTTGAGTGATTACACCCCTGCAGCACTTCCAAGGACTCCATTTTTCACAGCTTCACTCTTAAGCTCATTTTGTTCAGTTCTTGCAGCTTTTCTTAGATGATCCACATTCCTGGCTTTTTCAAACTTCTAGGTTTTCCATTGCACCCTTGGCTTCACCCTTACATCTTTACATATTGTCATCTGAAGTTGGGGTGGAAGCTGTGCATTTTCCTTGCACTTAAAACTAGCACCATGCTGCCAAGGTCTGCTGCCAGCTGGAGAAGTGGCCAGGCTTTCCCCTCTCTTGGATGTAGGGGTGAGTGCCTGGATTGCTGAGCTCTCTGAACCTGATGGTGAGGAAAAGCTTCTCTCTGCCACCACCATTCTGGAAGCTGGTGTGGCTACCACCATTTTGGAATCTCCTGTGGCCTCCATCACCACTCTGGAACATGGTGCTCTGCAGCTTTTTCCTCTAAGTAAACTCTTTTACTTTTGCCAGGTTGAGGCTGCAAAAGGTGGAGGCCTGCTATTTCCTGGGATGCCCCCAGGCCATCTTTTTTACCTTTCTTCCTTCTCAGCAATCGAGGTCTCAGCTCTATCTTTACTGTCCACAGTTTCCTGGCCAAGCTCACAATGTTTTAAATCACAATGCTGGGCTCTTTGCTCTTGATTTGCAACATAAATCTGGCTAAAAGCCCCCAACAATATCCAAGCCAACACCTCAACATTCAACTGCCTTGAAATTTCCTTTGCTAGATTAATCAGTCTTTTGCCCTTAATCTCAGTCTCAGGTAAAGTCTCTGGGCACAAGCAAAATGCAGACAAACTTTCTGCCAAGCTGTAACACACATCTTGTGGAGTCCAGCAACCAATGCAGTCCTTCCTAGCCAAAACCTCCTGAACCTGGTCTTAATTGGCAGGCTTTTTATCAGCCTTCTGGTCTTCTGAGCTCTGACCAGAATTTTCCCTACAGAACAGCCTAAGCTGTTCCAGTGCCACTCGTTCAGGTAACATCTCCAAACCTTTCCAAAGTCTTCCCACAAGCCATTTCCAAAGGCTTTTGAACTACGTGGTCAGGTTTAGTCACAGCAACAACCCCACTCCACTGGTACCAAATTCTTAGTTACTTTTTACTCATTGCTGAGACAGAATACCTGACACCCAAAATTAGGGAAAGAGAAGTTTATTTCTTATAGTTCTTGGAGGTTTCAATCCATATTCAGCTGGCTGCAAGGCAGGGCAGCATGGCATGGCAGCCATTCATGGCAACCACAAAGCTATAAGGCACAAACTGGCAAGAGAAAAAAACATGCCACCTTCTTGCCCTTACATTGTATGTTGGCTCCATCCCTGGGTGGGTGTAGCACTCATATCATCAATTCCAGCACTAGACAACAAACAAATCACGAACGCCAGACTCAGCTGTGTCCATGTCATGATTACATGAGACTTGGCAGGGCCACAGGACCATAACAATAACACCCCCAGTGACTTCCTTTGGCTGGGTCTTACTTCCTAGTAACTTGTTCAGCGATGAGCACATCAATGGATTAACCCACTGATGAAGCAAATGCCCTCATGATTTGGTGACATCTGAACACATGAGCATTTGGGGGGATATTTCAGGTCAAACCATATCAGGCCTCATACAGTAAAGAGTAAATGATTAAGGAGAAACCAAGAACAAATTTTCTTTTGATGAATCTTTTCATGCAAATATGAATTTGTTTCTAGAACAAAATTAATGTATCCTTATGTCATTGCTCTTTTCTCACCAGCTCAGTCACTCCTTCTTTCTAAAGGTTGAGAGGATGCTTAAAAATTCTAATTATTAGAGTGCACAAAAGCTCTTAGGATGTATAACAATGTTTTAAGAAGCTAATTTTTAATTAAAACATTGTTTTATCACAATCACAATATAAATTGTAAAGGGTTGACCCAGGTTTAACATTTTTACTCTAATTGATTATGAGGACACATTAATATAATGAAATATCAGTTTGCTAATTTTGTGACACAATGTCTAAGAAAGGTGGTGAATTTGAAAAATTGAATTTACATTATGTATCAGTTTCCTATTGCTGAGTAACAGATTATCACAATTTAACAATTTGAAAAATACCTATTTATTACCTTATAGTTTCTATGTGTTAGGAGTCTGACTACTTCTTAACTGAATCCTTTGCTCAGAGTCACATGAGACTATATAGTCAAGGTATTGACTGAGTTTGCGGTTTTGTTTAAGGCTCAAAATTTTCTTTAAACCTTTTATGTAGTTGCTGGCAGACTTAATTTTCTTACACCTTTAGAATGTAAGGTGGTTTACTGCTTCAAGGCCAGTATAAAAGTTAAGTGTTTAACTTTAGGGAGGACTCTAATCCCTCTTTTAAAGAACTCACCTGATTAGGGCAGGCTTATTAAGGATAATCTTTATATTGATTAATTTAAAGTCACCTAATTAAGGACCTTATTTATGCAATAGCCTTTGCCATTGTTATGTAATGTGCAAGGAACTCTCATCTGACTTCAGAAGTCCAACTATTTCACCTAACACATGTTGCCCACTTAAGAGCTATTTTAGTTTGAAATAATTTCAGACTTACAGAAAAAAAAGGAAAGAAAAGATACTGTGAAATGTATAGCTTTCAACCAGATTTCCCAACTTTCAATATGTACTACATTTGTTCATTTCCTTTTTTCTCTCTCCTTTCTCCTCTCATCTCTCCTCTCTCTCCTCTCTCTTCCATCATCTTTTCTTTCCTTCACACTTCCTTTCCTTTGGTCTTTCCTTTCTCCCCCTTCAGCTTTCCTCCTTCCTCCTGATAGTCTTTCACACCATTGTGCACACATATGCACAAAAAATTTACATATAGACATCGTTTTTTTAGGCATTTGAGATTAAGTTAATATCCTTAAATACTTCAGTGTATATACAAATAAGGACATTTTGTTACACAACCTAAACAGTGTTAACAAAACCAGGAGATTATTAATACAAAACTGTTTTCTAATCTCCAGATCATATTCAGCTTTTTCCAATTGTCTCAGTAATATTTTTTATAACAAAAGAAAATTTAGGATGATTGTTGTGTTTAGTCATTATTATCTTGTGACTTTTTAAAATTCTGGAACAATTCTGAATGTTTCATGTCACTGACATTTTTGGGGCGTGTTCAGGTCAGTTATTTTGTAGAATTACCTTCAATTTTGGGTTTCACTAATGCTTTTTTGTAGAGGAATTCTTTTGTAGGGGAGTTAGTAAAATCATGGCCTCAAAAGGAAAAAGTACTGTCCCAAGTAAATATTCTTGAAAGCAATTCACAAGTTTAGTTTTATAAGATTTGTATCTTATTTTTTCTTCACACAACTAATAAGAATAGATCTTTTTCAAAAGAATTACAGATTCTTGGACTCATGATACTGCTAGCTGGTAAATTACAGTCTTTCTTATCCAAAGCAGCGTCTTAACAATTTTATTTTGTAAAGCATTAACCTGAGCATAGTGTCACACTCCTAGCTAGCAATTAAAGGGGTAAATTTTGAAAAAAACATTAAGGGATCTCCCTTAGGACAGAGTCATGTTATATTTTTACTGTATATTTTCTGAGCCCCAGTGTTTTCACCAATCAGGAACAAAAATACTCATGTCTTAGGACTTTTCTCAGGATCACATGAAGCAATAAATATGTATTCCTTAGCATATATGTTCCATAATTGTTTATTTTTTTCTTTCTAGTCTTTATCTTAATATCATACTGAAATAAGAGCATGATATTAAATACTAGTTCCATGTAATTTGCTGTACTTTCGTTTTACTTTTGTGGTCTAATAAATAATTGAAAAAGTTTTAACAACATCTAAGTATTAGTTCAAATTAGAAGATAACTTTCAATATCTCATAGTAACTCTGCAGATGCTGTACAAGCTAAAAACTTCAAAAGTCTTTGAAAAACAGAAGGTGGGAGAAGGCAAACAGTCGTGTGAAATTGTAGAGGAAGATCCTTTTGCCATTCAGATGATTTATTGGTGTCCAGAGAGCAGAATATTTTGTGTATCAGGCGTTTCTGCATATGTCATTGTTTATAAATTTAGCAGATATGAAATTACAACAGAAATAGTGGTAAGTAACTTAAAATTTAATTTTTATGCTTACAGATAATGAAAGAAATCATTTATAGATTTGGGCTACTAACTGGTGTTGTTTCAAGCCAACAAAAGTACATTCTGTGGCCAGTGTTATAATTCATAGGATTTTAAATTCTTACTGAATTCTTATTATAACTTAATATACATATTAAAAAGTGGCTTGGCTTAACATGACAAGAACAATTCTCTATCAAAACTTTCAGTGTCAAAATGAGCTTACTATTTTTAAGTTAATCTTGCTACAAATTAAGCGTATTTTTTCATTTCTCTCTTGGTATACGAAGATTTTTCTTTTGCTTTGATGTTGCACCTGTGTGGCCAATGGCTTCTGAATACTAATTGCCAATATTAGAATTTTAGCATTTTTAATTATTTCTTTTATGGCAAAGAAAATTATAGAATGTAACATATTTTGAAATATGTATACATTATAGAATGTACCTATATTTATATATATATAATGTACCAGTTGTATATAATTATTGATTTTTTCTATGTATGAAAGTCAGGTTAGTATAGGCTTTGTTCTATATTTTTTGTTAATTTTAACTGTTTCTTGTTTTATAGTCAACTAATTAAGTGATTATTTCTCAACTACAATAAGATTTTTTAATTACCATTTTATAGCAATGTATATAATTATTCTATTTGATCCTATTACCAAAAGATAACGATCTATTACCCTAGCCCTTGTGTATTTTTACCTCAACAACTAAAGTTAGCATCATCCTTTTATAGTGCATTAGAGCCCCAAGCTTTGAAGTCAGTTATAGCAATGTTTTAATTCTACCTTTACTATTGAATGCCAGTGTGACTATCAGCAACTTCGATGGCTGCTAGTCAGTAGCAGAGTTCAGATAGAATTCACTTTCATCACCTATGTAATTTTTTGGGTAAATAAAATGGAAAATAAAAGTGAACTGGAAATACTAATATCAATTTCATAGGGCTTTATATTGATTATTTAAAGACATTATTAGCATAGTGCTTAAGTATGCTAAATGTTCAAGAATTGATAACTGTTGCCACTGGACTTTTTTTGTAGTTTTAATGTAATTATGGCATTCATCTTGGTAATATTGCTATAGTCAATATCCTTTATTATCATTTTTTGTAAGTAGTTATTTTCAATTCCAAATATGTACATTTTACATTGTAGAGCAAATATTTTTTAAGAATCAATTTTAATTAAAACATTCAGTGCACCTATTGAAATAAGCATTATTTTGAAATATTTTTAGTTTCAGAAAGGGTCTTAGGGTCACCTTATTTCTATATGAATTGTCAAATCAATAATACCATTATTCATTAAGTAGTTTTAATCAAGGTAATAAAATTAAAAAAGTAAAAATTAAGTAAACAAAACAAACAACCAAAAAATATGGAACTTTTTTGGAAAATTTTTCTAAATTAGTGCAAAGCCAAGATTCAGTGAGTTTTGTTTAACAAATAATACAAACACATACATACATTTTCATTTCTTTCATTGGAATAGTATCGACCAATTTTTAAAAAACTTTTTTTTTATCATATATAAAAACTTTACTGACATTTTCTTATAATTGTAAATTAAAATTTTGTCTTTTCTGATTGCCATTGAGTATTGCGTAAAATTAACAGTTTAATTCAGATTGGCATACTTCTCAACATTAATGTAAGTTCAAATTGAATTTACTAATCAGAAAAAAAATTGTGAATAATTACTAAAAAGTTATCAGATATATTAGTGTAAGTATTCATTTTCATGATGTAAATTAAAATTTGATTTTTTAAGTCATTAGAGGTACGGCTTCAGTACGATGTTGAAGATATTATTACCCCTGAACCAGAAACAAGTCCTCCGTTTCCAGATCTCTCATCCCAGCTTCCTTCTTCAAGGAGTCTTTCCGGGAGCACTAACACTGTGGCTAGTGAAGGAGTAACAAAGGACAGTATCCCGTGCCTGAAGTAAGAGTTGCTACCAAATCTTTTAGAATCTTGTATACTAATCCTATAATCTTGGACATTATGACAAGATCACTATTCTAAATTGTTGTCACGTGATTTACAGTAGACCAAACAATATTCTGGTAGTTTATTTGAACATACACAAAAAAGTACAATATTCTCATCTTTCATTTACTTATTTATATATTTCTTTCCCAGAAAGATCTAAAAGAAAACATAACTTTGATAGAATGAAAACTTTGACAGAGCTAAAACTTGGCCACCTTCTTTGTACTTTCCAATTGAAAAAGCATATTTATGGAACACCTTCAGCTATCTTTGAATCAAAAACAAAACCAAGCTTGCTATCTATTACAAGTATATTCTATTAGAAAAAAATTTTTTTCTCATGATTGCTAATATCTAATATTTATTTCTTTTTTCTAACTTGCTATTTGTAAATAGTGTTTACTCAGTGTATCTAAACAAAGTTTAGCACCATAATCTAATAAAATCTAAAGTTAATAAAGCCCATTCTAATATTTATCTGAATTGTTTTCTATGATTTGTATCATAGGGTGTAAATCATTACTTATTGCTTCTGCACTGTCAAATGTGTCTAGCATGGACTGGTCATAGAATTAAGCAAGAAATTTCTGTGAGCCTCATTTGAAAATATCTATACCTGCTACTTGAAATATAAACAGCTAATTTCATGTCTTATGAAAAACTTACCAAAAATTTAGAAATAAGATTTCAGGAACAAAGTATGACTTGGTCATGCACACCTGTAACCCCAGTACATGCAAGGCTGAGGCAGAGATATCCTCCCAAACTCAAGGCCAGCCTGGGCTATGTAGTGCATTCAAGGCCAGTATGAACTGCACAGCAAGACCCTGATTCAAAACACAACCAACCTACAAAGATTTCAGGATCAAAAATCTGTATAATTAGTACTAATCTTTAAGTTTTGTCCCAAAAATTTTTTGTGAAGTTAAAAAACAAGTATATATATAAACAGGTATTAATAGGGAAAAAATCTACAAATGAGAAAATGACTATTAAAATTTTTAGCTAATGTTACGATTTTTCACGTGTAAAATTATTCTTCATACCAGTTTGCT
Organism: Dasyprocta punctata; assembly: GCA_004363535.1. Taxonomy (NCBI): domain Eukaryota; kingdom Metazoa; phylum Chordata; class Mammalia; order Rodentia; family Dasyproctidae; genus Dasyprocta; species Dasyprocta punctata. The sequence goes on along the minus strand of RJWM01000904.1, from coordinate 104,763 downwards.
TTGATTGATTTCTATTAAAATGAAGATCAGAAAAAGAACAAAAAGTTTAAGCAAGTTAAGAAAGACCTGAAGATGTTTGTTTATTAAGAAAACCCATCATTAAAGCATGAGTCTTCTACATACCTAAACTTTTCTGTGTCATTAAAAAAAATTTAAGATAGGTTGAAAGAAAAACCAGTGAAGGCAACAAATATTTGGTAGTAGAGATGAAGTAAGCAGTAACAATAGTGGGGATAATATTCATAATTAAGAGAACCACAGGTTAAAAAAAAGTATAATCCCATACTATGTAGTTAATATCTAGGGACTGAGCAGCAAACTGATCTAAGCTATATTATTATTCTGTGACTTGCATGTGGTTCTTGAGTTGTATATAATCCATACTACATTGCTACATTTATGTCAGCATCATCCGTAATTTACTTTCCTTTGCTGAACTTAGATTCCCACATACATTAACTAATAAATAAGTGTTTCATCTAGCCAACATTATTTTTTATTTATTTATTTATTTATTTTTATTTAAGAAAAAAAGACACAAAAGAAAGACAAAGAACAAAAGAGTCAAATGACAACAGCAAATCTACAACAGTAACATTATAGGTTTACAAAACAAGATGATAGGAACTTGACAATGGTTGTAATATTGCATATCATCACCTTCAACATGGTTGTTTACATTAACAGATATAGACATGCAAAATTGATCTAATCATATGAGTATTAACTGTTCTTTTTCAATAACTAGTACATTCAGTAGTATAGTCATTTTAGCTATCTTACATATGCATGTATACAGATTTATGTCTTTTTCCTTTTCCCTTCCTTCTTTCCTCCTTTCCCCTTACCCAATTACTTTTGCTCTTTGAACAGTTTCTTACCCTTACACAGTATTTAGTGTAGATTTTGGGTCATATATACTGTTTCAATTTCTTACACTGGGAAGACAATATGGTATTTCCACATGTGAGTTTGATTTATCTCACTTATGAGTATGGTCTCAAGTTGTGTCCGTTTACTTATAAAAGTCTCTATGCCAACATTAATTTTTAGCAATCATTATTATCATTATATACATATTTTTGTGAAACTATTTGAAATTTTTTTTGCCTTTGTGCCTCTGTGAATAAAAAATGAGTGGCTATAATCAGCCCCATTAAGAGGATGAGATTTAAGGGATAATTTGAAGAAAGTAAAAGAATTAACCAAAACCTGTATGTCGAGTAGTTTTAGATAAAAAAGAATGGGAGTTTCAGTACTGGAAATGTTGATCTCTTTATATAGGCAACCATTCTTTTTATTGTTATGCTGTATAAGTTACATATATTTAACAACATAAGAAAAAATAACAACATACTGTCCTCAAAAGAAAAAAGGAAGTGATGAAGAGAAATTGAAAGTTTAGACCTGACTAACTGAAAATGTTACTTTAAAAAATGGGTTGGTATATTTTGAGAAACTAGAGGACACTCTTCATCTGCAATGCTGCACCAGTGCCTAGTGTCACATATTTCTGTAGTATAATTCCATGTAATTTCTCAACACACACCAGATTAGATAAAAGGGGGCAAATTTTAAGCCATCATAAGGGCAAAAATATGAGCATGCTTGTTTAAACTGCATGATAGAAATACTTTTTTTCTTTTTTCTAGTGTTAAGACCCGACCAGTAAGAATGCCTCCAGGATATCAAGCAGAACTTGTTATTCAGTTGGTGTGGGTAGATGGTGAACCTCCTCAACAGATTACCAGTCTTGCCGTAAGCTCAGCATATGGAATGTAAGTGATTAAACTTACTTACTGATTTGTATTATTTACCTACTATTTTTTAATATTTTAGATATTTCTTTTAAAATACTTGAGGTCTTAAAAATTAGAAGAAGGCTTTACTTGGATTTATGGACTGAAAATTGTATGAGAAAATGATAAACTTAAATTGTACTTATGTGTTCTGTTTTGATGTCAAATGTAGGATAGTGTTCCCATATCTGATGTTATGATGTTATTACATTTGTTCTTTTTTATTTGATTGACTTTGTATTTTATAGATCTTTGTATTTTCTAAGGCTTTTCTCCTTTTGCTTTATTTTAGATATATTCTTTTGCTTTAACTTTTGTAGGTCATTAGTACTCTCCACAACTGTCTAATCTGATAGTAAATCCACAGTGGAATTTAATTTTGGTTATTTTCTTTTTAGTTCCAAGTCTTCTTTGGTTCTTAAAGCTTCTTGTTCTTTTTTATTTTTATATCATCACTGTTGTCCTTTTTTTCCTTGAAAGTTTTTAATGTACTTATGTTAAACACATGGGCTACTGTAACTGAATAATTTAGAATGCATAGTTTATAAACAACAGAAATGTATTTCTCATATTTCTCAGGCACCCAAGATCAAGACATCAGCCAATTCAGTACCTAGTAAGGGTTCACTCTATTTCAAAGATGACGTCTTCTGGCTGTATGATCATAGGACAGAAGAGGCAAACAAGAGACCTAAATCCTTTTTTATAAGAGCACTGATTTTATTCGTGAAGGTGGAGACTTCATTACATAATCACCTTCCAAGCTCTATATCTTTTGAAACCATCACCTTGAGGCTTTGGTTTAAACATGAATTTCGAAAATATACAAAAATTCAGACCATAGCACACTGTCCCTGATCCTCTAAATTTGCATCCTTTTCACGAACAAAATATATTCATTTAATCTTAATAGCTACAAAAGTAAACATTTTCTAGCATCAACTCAAAAATTTAAAGCCCAAAGTTCTCTTAAGGTTTTTTCTAAATCATATATAGGTGAGACACAAGGTATGATTCTTTCAGAGGAAAATTCCTCTCCAGTTGTGAGTGTGTGAACTCAAACAAGTTATATATTTTCAACATGCAGAGATAGGGTAGACATTTTCATTCTAAAAGGGGTAAGTAGAAAAAAAGGAATAATAGATCCTCAATAACTATAAAACACTAGATAGAAATGTTAAATCTTCAGTCTGAATAATAATCTTTGACTCTATTTTTTGCCTTTTATACAAATGGGGTAGGGACTGGTCCTCAAGCCTCTGGGCAAATCTGTTACCATAGTTTTGCAAAATGGGGCACATACCATGCCATAGCTCTAACGGGTTAGTGTCTGTTACCTGGAGTTCTCCCAAGTTAAAATTACATGCTGATGGATCTATCATTTTGGGGTCTTCATAATTCTACCAGACATTGCTGTTTTGGGGGCTCTCTTGTGGTCCTGCTTGACCAGTTCTCTGCCTAGGCCACAAGACCCTCTAGGGCATCCTTTGAAATCTAGATAAAGGTACCATTTCCTACAATTTGTGCACTTTGTGAGCTAGTGAATATGACACAACATGGGCACAGCCTAAGTTTACTACTTGTGTTCTTCAGAGATGCAACTACTTTAGCCGTTACTACACATCGGCCCACCGAAGCCACATGTGAAATGGTTAAAGACCACTGTCCCAGAATATGGGGAGCAGAGAGCTGAGGAAGCACAGGGGAGTAAATTCTTCGGTATCTGAGGCCCTCCCGTAACATAGGCTTGTTCCCTAAGCCTTAATACTTTGGGATAGTGATAGTAGTGGCAGATCCATTGATCTCCAAAGTACCTTAAGGGTCATTCTTCCATTATTTTCTGCCTGTCTATACTAATCTCCATATCAAACCAAAGTAGTGGTTGTCTCTCAAATACACTTTTTCCTTCTCTACAACATGGTCAGTTCAAGAAATTTCCAAACCATTGTGCTCTATTTACATTTGGATTATAATTTCCAGACTTAAATTGTTTTTTCGTATTTTACTATGAATAGCCAAGAAAAGTGATTCTGTACCTTTAATATATTGCTTAGATATTTCTTGTGTGAAATATATGCTTTCATCACTCAGCCATTCTTTCTAGAGTAAGATGGTACTGTATTTCATTGCTGTTTTAATTTGCATTCTCTAATGATAAAAGATGCTGAACATTTTTTAGGTATTTTTTGGCCATTTGCACTTCTTTTGAGAAATGTCTATTCAATTTGGTTGCCAATTTTTGATTGAGTCATTTATTGGGGGGAGTCTAATTTTTTGTGTTCTTTATATATTCTACATGTTAGCCGTCTTTCTGAAGAATAGCTAGCAAATTTATCCCCATTCTGTAAGTCACCTCTTCACTCTGTGGGTTGTTTTCTTTGATGTGCTAAAGCTTTTTAATTTGATATGAATCATCAATAAAAAAAAGACTGCAAAAAATAGAAGAAATTTGTCGGTATTTTGATTGAGATCGATTAAAACCTGTGTCAGTTTTGAAATTATGCTCATTTTGCCAGTATTGTTTCTGCTTATCCAGGAATAGGGATGCCATTCCATTTTCTGGTATCTTCTTCGATTTCCTTTTTCAGAGTACTAAGGTGTTAATTGTAGAAGTCTTTCACTTCCTTGGTTAGGTTAATTCCTAAGTATTTAATTTTTCTCAATGCTATTGTGGATGCTATTGCTTTACTAATTTCTTCTGCTGTGAGTTCATTATTGGTGTACAGGAATGGTGTTGATTTCTACTTGATTTGGTGACCTGCTGAATTTGGTTATTCTAGGAATCTTTTCGTGGAATTTTTCAATCATCTATGCAAAGAACCATGGCATTTGCAAATAATGATAATTTGACTTCTCTGTTTCATACATATCTTCTATTTCTTTCTCTCACCTGATTGCTCTAGCTAATGTTTCAAGCACCATATTAAAAAGGAGTGGCAATAGTGAAATCCTTGTCTTGTTATTTATTTTAGAGAGAAAGCTTTCAGATTCCCCCCATTTAATCTGATGTTGGCAGTAGGTTTGTTCAGATTTTTCACATTAAGTAGCTTTTATCAGATTGAGATAAGTTCCTTCTATACCTATTTTCTTCAGGGTTTTTGTCATAAGTTCATGTTGGATTTTGTCAGACTTTTTTCATCTATTGAGATTGTTGTGGTTGGTGGATTGTGTCAATTTGAGCAAAAGAAGGTGAACTAAATTTGCTCAGCAATTCTACAACCTAGCGTGTTGAAGACCCACCCTAAGGCATCTTGTTTCCTGGATGGTATGCAGGGGAAATGAAGTTGGACAGATCTGCTTCTCTTTCTTCTGAAGATCTCCACGCTTTGCCCCTACCTTGGACATCATTTGACTTCCAGTGCAGTCTCTTCTGCTTTCAGGCTGTCTTAGTTCCTTTTTTCTCATTGCTGAAACAAAATACCCAACACCCAAAGTTAAAGGAGAAAAGGTTTGTTTAGCTCACAGCTTGTGGAGGTTTCAGTCCATAATCAGCTGACTCAAAGGCAGGTGGCATGACACAGGGGCAACAGTTTAAGGTGCTGAAAAACAGCAAAGCAACATGAGCACAAAAGGAAAAACAAACCTCTTATCCTCTCTTATATTATAAGCAGACTACTTATCCTGGGGCAGGTGTAGCACACACATCATCTCCCTGCCTTCCTCTTGTACCAGCTTAGTATATTTACAAAGTGAGAACCCTGAATCCCTACTAAATCCCTTTGTTAAACTTCTAAACTTCTCAAGTTGACACAATGAATGAGCCATTACATACTGGAGCATAAACTGCTGCCCCAGGACATGTCCTTTACTCTAGGATATAGAACTACTGAGTTACTTAGTTAAGCATCTGAATTTCTCAAGGTGACACAATATCTACTATTACAATCCACCTTTGCCAAGTTGGCAACCAGACACATTTCTTTAAACTCATCTCCAGATACAAAGATATGCTTTTTCATATCATTTCACAACTTGAAAATTATACCACAGCTTTAACAATCCTTAAGAACCAGTATTAAGTGTGTCAACATTATATTAGAACCATAACATTCCACCCCTGGCCCCCCAAAAACTCATGTAAATCCTAACAATTTCAACATGCCTGAAAAGACCGTGTCTAAAGTCTCTTCTGAGCTGTATGGCAAACTCTTAGCTGAAAGCCCCTGTCCAAATGAAAAGTTAAACGCTTCCAACACTTAACGGCACAAGATAAACATTTCCATTTTAAAAGTTACAAACAAGGGAATAAAAAGGACTGGGATTATTGTAGTCAGGGGTTTCAAAGAGAACAATTACATATAGGACACATCATTCATAGTATTACTTTATGATGGTCACCCAGAATCAAATACAATAAGTGCAGGGAATCTATCCACACACTGAGACCCAAGGAATCTAACTGAGGGCCTGGATCCCACAGCAATGTTCTACATGATGTTGAGAACAGCTGAGTTTCTATCAGGGATCCAACATGACAGGCTTCACTTGGAGATTGAACAGCACACATTTTTCCCTCCAGAGCCAGGAAGTGATGCTCAATATAAGGATCAGAGCTCCCCCAAAGTGAACCAAAGCCACTCTCAGTGACAAGATCCTGAGATCCTCTGATGATAATGGTCAAATTCATATCAAGGAAGCTAGCCATGGCAAACTCCTCCAGGAGAACCAACAGCTCCAAACAACAGTAATACTTAGAAGAATCTAAAACACTATGCTCTACCTCTCCACATCTCCTTTTTATGCTGGCAGCAGTCCTCAGGTGGACCATCCATGCTTAGTACCATGCTGATGTAGTTCAGCTGGTGTTTAAATTGACCACCATTTTTAATCCACATAAGGGACCAAAGCAAGCCTAAAATCCAGCAGGGCAAACATTAAGTCCTATTGTTCCATATGCAGCATCTCAGGTAATCTGGCAAATTGTGAGCTCCAACTTGTGCTTTTCCACCACTATGGCCCTTTTGGTGATTTTAGCTCCCACAATGTCTTTCTTGGGCTGGTTTTGCTTCCTCCTTGCAAATTTCTTTAGATGATCTACATTCCTGGCTATTCCAAACTTCTGGGGTCTCCACTGCACCTTTGACTTTACCTTCATGGATTCACACATTGCCCTTTCAGGGACACACTACCTGTCCTCCCAGACCTTTAGAAATCAGAGTGGAAGCCTTCTTAACCCCACAACTTTTGCATTCTGTATGTGTGTAAAACCAGTGGGTGCTGCCAGGGTCTGCTGCCACCTGGAGCAGTAGCTAGGATTCCCTCTTTCTTGGCCATAGGGTTTGAGTGCCTGGATCATGGGCACTTGCAATCCCATTTTGAGGAACAAATTCTCTTTGTCACCGCCATTCTGGAATATGGTGCTCTGAGACTTTCTCCCCAAAGCAAAGTCTTTCACTTTTGCAGTTCTGAGGCTACAAAGTATAGAGACTGCTGCTGCTTATGATGCCCTCAGCCCACCTTTTATATTCTCCTGTCTCTTTTCAGCAATCAAGATCTACCCAGCTCTATCTTTGTAGTTCACAACTTTACTGGAGCTTCCCTCCTGGCCAGATTCACAGCATTTTAAATCATTCTGCTTGGCTATTTGTTCTTGATTCTCAACATAAATCTGGCTAAATGCCCCCAACAGTTGCCATGCCTCCACCTCAACATTTGACTGCCTTGAAATTTCTTCTGCCGGATGAATTAGTCCACCACCCTTAGTCTCAGGTAAAGTCTCTGGTCATGAACAAAATGCAGGCATGCCTTCCACCAAGCCATAACACACATCATCTAAGTCTAACATCCAGTGCAGTCTTTCTTCCCATCAGAAACCTCCTGAGCCTGGTATTTACTGTCAGGATTTCTATCAGCCTTCTTGTCTTCTAAGTTCTGACCAGAATCTTCCATATAGAATAGCCTAAAACATTCCTGCTCTACTCTCTCATGCACCATCTCTGAAACTTTCCAAACTTCCCCACAAGCCATTCTGAGGGGCTCATGAACCATGTGGTAAGGTATAGTCACAGCAACAGCTTCACTTCCTTCATCCTTCTGGTATGGACTATTCAGCCTTCCATTGCAGACCCATTGGCCTCCTGATACAGACTCCCATGGGACACTGCAGTGAGCTCTAGATCTTTGACTGAATTCTTGGATCTCTAGTTTATGGACAGACCTTCTTCAATCTTCCATATCTGACTCTATGGGTAACCATTGTAAGCCAATTTTGTTAATTTTTATATATATCTTATGTTATATCTGTTTCTCTAGTAAACACTGACTGGTACAAACATGATCATATGATTTTTGTTCTGACCTCTGTTTATGCGGTGCATTACATTTTTGATTTTTTTGAGCCATCTCTGGAGGATTTAGGCTCCCAGGGGTTTGGGTAGCTCCATTAATTTTACTTTAGATTGCAGCCTGTATGCTCAGTCTCTTGAGCTGGGTTTGCATACTACTTGTTATCTTTTATCCTCAGCAAATAATTGATATTCTTAGAGTCTTTATTTTGGTTGAATCTGCATTACAGCTTTCTTTCATTTTCACTGTTGCATGTACCGATGTGTGTAGTATTCTTGTTTCATTGTTAAACCTGCCAAACACTTCCTAGCCTCCTGAGGTTTCTTCTAACATCTGAATGGAAACCTCCAGGATTGCATAAATCTTACATGCTACCTGACTGAAAAACCAGCATCATGTTGATAATGTCAAAGTTAAATACCAACTAACTGTATTTGGTTTCACTTAAACTATGGCTGCAGTAGCTTCTGGATGCCTTAGCAACAGTGATTGCTAGATGGACCTAGATGAACAGGGTCCCCTGATGCTCCATTCTTAAAAGACTTCCCTGGAAAATCTGAAACAAATTTATACTTTCACATCTTTGCACCTGTTGTGGGTGGGTTTTAGACATCTCCTAAAATGTCCTCAAGGTGTGTTTTTATTCTTGTGCAGAATGCTTGGGTTCTTTTTAATAACACTAATTTCTTTAGCAATTATACCAGGCCCTTCCCACCTCCTCCATGAAGTTTCACCTTTAAATGATTCTTTTCTGGCCTAACTGTAAGTATTCTAAATCTGTCTTTTCTGTTCCTTCTTGCTCCCAACTCTCACTGAAATTTTCTTTAAAGTAATTAGTGCTTCTTCCTGACTGCTTTGCTACCTTTAAATTTCCCTGACAGATAAATCCATCACCTTTATGTTCACCTCTCCTCAAAGACTGAGGGCATAGATACAGTGCATTTAAATTCTTTACTACAGTGTACTTACTGTGACCTCCATTCCAATTCACAGTAGAGTCCTCATGTACATCTGAAGCATCGTGAATGTCAGCTTGACTGCCCATATTTCTGTCACCATTTTATACTTCGATCTCTTATCAGAATCACCTATTAAGCTCCTACAGTATTCTTGCATTTTCTAGCCTGCCCCTTCACATCTTTCCAAATTTTTTCTACAAACCAATCCCAAAGGCTTTTCTACATTGTCTCAAATGTGTAGTAAGAGTGAAGACCCCTCCCCTTCTGTACCAATTTCAATTTGCTAGCTTTCCATTACTATGATTAAACACCTAAGATAATAAACTTAAGAAGAGGCAAGGTTTATTTTAGATCACAGTTTTAGAGATTTCAGTCCATGACAGATTGGCCCTATTGCTTGGGGCTTGGGGTAGCACATCGTGGCAGGAGTGTAGTAGTGAAAATTTGTTCACCATGTGACTAGAAATGAAAGATGAAGGGATTGGGGTCCCACTCTTCCCTTACTGGGCATTCCCCCTAAACCAGAAAAGCTACTACTATGCCTTCTCTTTTAAAGGTTCTACCACCAAGATGGAGACTAACCCTTTACAGCACAGGCCCTCAGGAGACAGTCCAGATATAAACTATACCAAAATATAACCATACTTTGATTTCAGAGTTTTTTTTCACTAACAGGACCTCATGTTATTCTCAGTCATCCCACTAGTGTCAAAGGACTACTAATTGACCTTTTATTTCTACAGATTAGCTTGTCTACATGTCATATACATGAAATCATATAATACATGGTTTTTATTTCTTTACTTTTTTATTTTAAAGAGACAAAAGCAAACAAATAAAAATGATAATACAGAGTTTTGAGACAGGATAAAAATAAAGTAACAGTGGTTAGTATATTGTGTATTGTTTTCTTCAAAGAAGTTTCTCAGATTACAAGATACAGGCATGCAAAATTAATCAACCAATATAAGCACAAACTGATCCTTTCAATGAACTAAGAGAAATTAGTAGTATAATTATGTTAGATATCATTCATATATATATTTGTTTTCTTATCCCTTCCTTCATTTCTCCTTTCCTGCATCTTTCCTTGTGAGCAGTTTCTTTGCTTTTCTCAATATCACTTGCAGATTTTATATCTTATTTATTCTTTTAGTTTCTTACCCTAGGGAGACAGGACAGTGCTTACACATGCGAGTCTGATTTATGTCACTTATGAGTATGATCTCTAGTTGCATCCATTTACCTATAAAATCCTTGAGTTTATTCTCCTTTATAGCTAAATAGTACTCCATCTTTTTTATCCATTCCTCAGTCGATGGACATTTGGGTTGTTTCCAAGATTTAGCTATTACAAATTGTGCTGCTATAAACATGGATGCACATATATCGCTGTGGTATGATGTTTTTAATTCTGGGAAAATACCCAGAAGGGGAATAGCTGGGTCAAATAGGACCTCTAATCCTAGCTTTTTGAGGGATCTCTATACTTATTTTCACAATGGTTTTACCACTCTACACTCCCACCAATCAGTGGAGAAAAGTTCTTTTTCCCCACAGCCCTTCCAGCATTTGTTATTGATTTATTGCTTGCTGATGGCCATTCATTCTGCGATGAGTTGGAATCTCAGGGTTGTTTTAACTTGCATTTCTCAGATGACTAATGATGTTGAACTTTTTTTCATATATTTATTTGCTATTTTTATTTCTTCATCTGAGAATTGTATATTCATCTCAGATGCACATTTTTGGATTGAGTCTTTGAATTTGAGAAGTTGACTTTTTTCAATTCTTTATATGTTCTAGATAAAAGTGCTTTATCTGAAGGACAGGTGGCTAAAATTTTTTCTCACTTTGTGGGTTTTCTTTTCACTTTGCTTGTGGTTTCTTTTGATGTACAGAAACTTTTTAATAAGATGAGATCCCAGTCGTTGATTCTTTGAAGAACTTTCTGTGCAGTTTTTTTTCCATGAACTCTCTGCATACCCCTATGTCTTTTAGATTTCTATCTACTTTCTTTTCCAGTAGACTCAAAGTTTCTGTTTTAATATTTAGACTTTGATCCACTTTTACTTTATTTTGGTGCATGGTGATAAACATGGATCTGGTTTTAATCTTCAGCACGTGGAAAGCCAGTTTTTCCAGCACCGTTTAGTAAGAGATTATCTTTCAGTGAATGTGTTTGGCCTCTTTGTGATAAATAAGGTTGCTGAGTGTGTTTGGAGTTGTATCTGCATCTTCTAATTTGTTCCATTGTTCTCAGGCCTGTTTTTTTTCCCCCAGTACTATGCTGATTTTACCACAGTAGTTTCGTAGAATAATTTCAAGTCAGGGATTACGATGCTTCCTGCCTTGTCTTTGTTGCCCAAGATTGCCTTCACTATTCTAGGTCTCTTCTGTTTCCAAATGAATTTTAGGAATGTCTTCCCTAGATCTGTGAGGTTTACTCATGGTATTTTGATCAGGATTGCAATCAGGATTGTAAAACAGTTTTGGGAGTATAATCATTTTCACAATTTTGGTTCTTCCTTTGCATGAGCGAGGGATATCTTTTCTTTTTCTGATATCCTCTTTGATCTCTTTTTTCAGAGTGCTGTAATTTTCATTGTGTAGATCTTTTATTTCATTTGTTAGACTGATTTCTAAGAATTTATTTTTTCTTTTTTGGATGCTATTTTGCAGGGTGTGGTTTCCTTAATTTCCCTCTCAGTGAGTTTGTTGTTTGTGTACAAGAATAGTATTGACTTTTGAGTGTTGACTTTGTATACAGCTATGCTACTGAATTCGGTTTTTAATTTTAAAGGTCTTTTGGTGGAATTTTTGGGATCTTCTATGTAGAGTATCACGTCATCTATGAATAATGACAGTTCAACTTCTTCCTTTCCTATCCTTATTCCATTTCTCTCTCTTATGTAATTATTCTATTTAATGTTTGCAGAATTTTATTGAATAGGAGTGGTGATAGTGGACATCCTTGTCTTGTTCCTGATTTTAGAGTGAAAGCTTTCAGTTTTTGTGCACTGTTGGTTTGTCATAGATGACTTTTATCAGATTGAGGTAAAGACCATCTATTCCAATTTTCTATAGGGTTTTTTATCATAAATGAGTGTTGGACTTTATCAAAAGCTTTTTTATGCATCTATTGAGATGATCATGTGATTTTTGTCCTTGGCTCTGTTGATATGGTTTATTATTTTTACTGATTTGCATATGTTGAACCATCCGTGCATCCCTGAATGAATCACACTTGGTCATGATATATAATCTTCTTAATAACATGATGCATTCTGTTTGCCAGTATTTTATTGTATACTGCATCTATGTTCATTAGGGAGATTGGTCTGGAGTTCTCTTTTTCAGTTGGGTCTTTCTCTGGTTTTGATATCAGAGTAATACTTGCCTCCAGGAATAAGTTAGGGAGAATTGCTTCCCTTTCAGTTTCATTAAAGAGTTTGAGGAGCATTGACATTAAATCTTCTTTAAATTTCTTGTAGATTTCAGCTGTGATTCCATTAGGACCTGGGCTTTTCTTTATTGATAAGGTTTTAGTTATGTTTTCAGTTTCATTAGCTGATACTGGGTTTTTCAGAATTTTTATATCTTTTTTTTTTTTTTTTTTTTTTTTTTGCGGCACCGGGGATTGAACTCGCAACCTTGCGCCTGCCAGGGCAGGCGCTTAAGGCACTGAGCCAAACTCCAGGCCCTGGTTTTTTTGAGGTAGGGTCGCACTATGTAGCTCACGCCAGCCTTGCGCTCGCGTTGTAGCCCAAGCCGGCCTCGAACTCACAACGCTCCGCCTACCTCAGCCTCCCGATTTTATATCTTTTTGATTCAGCTTTGGTAGTTGCTATGTTTCTAGGAATCTGTCCATATCTTCTGTGTTTTACAGTCTCTGTGAGTAAAGATTTTAAAGGTCAGTATTAATGATGATCTTAATTTTCAAAGGCTCTGTAATGATTTCACCCTTTTTTATTCCTTATTGCATGGATTTGAGTTTTTTCTTTCCTTGTTTTTGCTAAGGTTGGTAGGGGTTTATCAATTATATTTGTTTTCTCAAAGAACCAATTCTTAAATTAACTCATCCTTCATATTGTTTTCTTACTCTCAGTTGTGTTTGTTTCTGCTGTGATCTTTATAATTTCCTCCCTTGTATGGGTTTTGGGATTCACTTGCTCCTCTTCTTCTAGAAACTTGAGATACAGCATTAGATTGTGTATTTGCAGTCATTCTGTTTTGTTGATGTGACAATTCACTGCTATTATTTTCCCTCTTAGGACTGATTTCATTATATCCCACAGATTCTTGTAAGTTGTATTTGTATTTTCATTTGATTGTAGATAATGTTTAATTTCTTCTTAAATTTTATCTGTGACCCATTCGTTGTTCAAGAGGGCGTTACTTAATTTTCATGTTTTTATGAAGTCTTTGCAGTTTCTTTTGTCATTAATTTTCAATTTTATTTCAGTATGATCAGATAATATGCATGGAATAATTTCAGTTCCTTCGCATTTACTTAAGCATGTTCTATGGACTAGTAATGGTCTATTTTAGAGAACATCCCTCTGAGAAGAATGTGTATTCTGATGTTATTGGGTGGAACACTCTGTAAACGTCTACTAAGTCCATTAGTTTGCAGGTTTGGTTCAGGTCTGTTATTCCTGTGCTGAATTTTTCTCTAGTTGATCTATCTCTTTATGAAAATGGGGTATTAAGGTGTTATGCTTATTTGATTTTTCATGTCCATTAATATTTGTCTTATATAGTTGGGTGCTCCCATATTTGGTGCATATATATCAATGATCATTATCTCTTCCTCTTGAACTTTTTCCCTAGCAAGTATGTAGTGACCTTCTTTATCTCTTTTGATCATTCTTGTTTTGAAGTTCACATTGTTTGCAAACAGAGTAGCTACTCCTGCTTTTTTCTAGGTTTCTGTTGCATGGAGTATTGTTTTCCATCCTTTGACTTTTAGTCAATGAATTTCTTTTTCAGTTAACTATGTTTCTTGTATACAGCATATTGTTGGATCTTGTTTCTTGAGCCAGTCTGACAGTCTGTTTCTTTTGATTGGTGAATTGGAGCCATTTACATTGGTGGTTATAACTGATATGTATTGACTTGTTTTGTCATGATATTTTCCTGCTGTTGGTTCTCTACTTTTCCTCTCTGTTTGTTTGCCCTGCTCATTGGTTTCTTTCTGTTGTTGTTCTTGGAAGTGTGGTCATTTTTTTTTTCTGTCTAGAACGTCTTGCAGTACTCTTTGTAGTGTTGCTTAGTGGTTATGAATTTCTTCAGTTTTTTGTCATGGAAGTATCTTATTTCTCCATTAATTTTGAAAGATAATTTTGACAGGTACATCAGTCTGGGTTGGAAGTTGTTTTCCTTCAGTACTTGAAATACATTATTCCAAGGTCTTCTTGATTCAAGGGTTTCCATTGAGAAGTCTGCCATGATTCTGATAGGCTTTCGTTTACAGATGATCTGTTTGTTTTCTCTGACAGCCTTTAATATTCTGTTCTTGTGCTGAATCACCAAGATCTTCATTTTGTCTATGCATAGATTTATTTTGATTATGGCTAATTGGAGTCTTATATGCCTCCCTTATCTGATTGTCAGATTCTTTTCCCATGCTTGGGAAATTTTCTGCCATTATTTCTACCAATAGTTTTTTTTATGTCATTTGTGTTGACTCTTGCTTTTCATTTCCACCAATTATTCTTCTATTATTTGTCTTTGAATCATCTTGTAGCTGTCGAATTGTTATTACCTGTTCTTTTGTTATTTTCAAAAGCAATTTCCTTTTTGTGATTGCTAGCCACGATCCTGTCTTAAAGATCTCAGAGTCTGTCTTCAGTTTCATTCAAGCAATTTTACCTGCTGTTGATGGAATTTTTAATTTCCTGCATATTTGTTTAAATTCATTTCATGCATTCTATTTATTTCCTATATTGGTCACTCAGTTTCCATCCTCTTCCTGTCATCATTCTTTTTTTTTTATCTATTTCTACTCTAGATTTGCTTAGTGTTTCACTTATAAATGTTGACATTTCTTTTTTTTTTTACCTGAGAGATTATTTCTGATCTGATTTCCTGTATTGCTTCATGGATTTGTTTCTTTACTTTGGTTGCTGTCACTTCAGAGATTTCAGGTGTGTGTCTTCCTTTTTTTCTGGACTTGTGTCAATGTCTTCTGAACTTGTTCTGGATGGGCTGGAAGTCTGAGATTGCATTTTGTTTCTTTGTCTGTCATTTTCTATTTTTAAAAATTTATTTTGTTTTCTGTGGTGATCCTTGTGAGTTTTTATAGTGGGTAGCTGTATCACTAGTATCAAGGACTCTCTAGGAAAATTTTGTTCTTCAGGAATGTCTTCTGTATGTAGATATTTTATTTTATTTTATTTTATTTATTTATTTTTTTGGTACTGTGAGTTGAACTCAGGACCTTGCACTTGCCAGGCAGGCACTTGTGCTGCAGAACTACATCCCCTGCCCCTGTATGTAGATTCTTAGTTTGTGTCTGTCAAAAGAGCCTATCTTCCCCATTAATTAAGGGTGGGATGTTGGTATCTCTTTGGTTCATTCCCCAGTGTGTAGATGTAGGCTTGTGGTGGAGTTATCACCCCAGAGCTTTCCATTATTGTTGCAGAAGGGAAACCATGATTACAACAAATATGGCATCCTAGCTAAAGGACTAAAATTAGCGAGGACAATAGAATCAAGCACAATTTAGAAACTGGCAAACTATGTAACTATTGATTTTATACTTTAGCCCATAGGAGTAGAGTCTATAGTTATATAATAGAACCACTTGTAAATTAGTAGTTTATATGCAAAATGTATTCCCTTGGTACAGTGGTTTTACCCTGTGGTGGGGAAATTTAGGGTGGATAATGTGTAAAATAAAGGTAACTGGAAAGGAAGTAGAAGCAGGGCTACAGGACAGGATGATTGCACAAGGTTTGGGAAACTAGAAACAAGGATAGGAAAGAAAGAATGAAAAAGTATTTGAAGAATTATCTGAACTTGATCTCTGGGTTTGGGAGATAGGCTTAGTTTTCTGTGGCTGGAGTTCTCCCCAGCTGTTTAGGAAAGAGAAAAAGAGCAAGAGAAAGTAAGAGAAAAAGATAAGAGTATAAAACAAATTGAGAGAAAAGGGCTGTTACTGAGTTCTGGGGTTGTTCCCAGGTTGGTTGCTGGTCCCGTGGAGGCCTCAATCACCTGTTGGCTGGCACTTTTTTTTCTTTGTCTTTTTGAGACAGGGTTTCACTGTCCAGTTCAGGCTGGCCTTGAACTCACTTTGTAGGCCAGGCTGACCTCAGATTTGCAGTGATCCTCCTGCCTCAGCCTCCCGAGTGCTGGGATTACAGACATGTACCACCAACCCAGCTTGTTGGCTCATAATGTTCGTGTTGCTCCTAACTTTTCATAACACTGGTCTTGCCTGTTCATCCTGTACACCCTTGTTGGGACCCTTTTGTGTAGCTGGTGTTCCCTCTGGTCTCTGGACCTTCCCGAGCTGTTCACCTCAACCATTGCAGTAGTCGGGGGAGAGGCCATTCTTTGGAGAAGCTTTGGGAAGGGCTATTCTTCTTCCCGATGTTCACCTGGATTCCCCCAAGGCTCCTGCACAGTGGAAAGGCAGGGAGAGGGTCTACTCTCCTCTCTAGTGTTCCCCTGGAATCTTGCTGGGGTACAGTTCCTGGGAAAGGTGGTGGGAGGGGCTGCTCTGAGTTCCTGTGGGATGGACAGGTGGTGGGAGGGGCTGCTCTCCTCCCTGTTGTTCACCTGGAGTCTCCCTGGGCTCCTGAGTCTCAGAGAGGCCAATATGTGGCTTTTAAAATCTGAATTCTTCCACTTGGCTTAGTGCTTTTGAGATTCATTAGTATCAGTCCTTCACTCATTTCTATTTCTAAATGGTGTTCTATTTTAAAAATGTCACATTTTTATTTTTCATTCAAAAGTTGGTATTTATATTTTTTCCAGCTTTGGAGTTTTCTGAATAATGTTGCTACGAAAAGATTTTTTATTTCTCTTAGGGAGGTTCCTAGTAGTGGAACTGATTTATAGTTTTCTAATGTAGCTTTATCTAACTGTGGTATCTAGGCAATACCAACTTCATAAAACACATGAGGCACTATCATGTGACATCATATTAGAATTGTCAATAGGATTGAACGTCAGTCAAATCAGATGAAATGAGTTAAAATTTTGAAAAGCTACTAGACACTTGCATATTCAACTTTATTAGAAAAATAAGTTCAATTTAGACTAGAGATATTTAATAAATATGTGAGACACAAACATTAAAATATTTTAAACAAATTAATGTGGATAATTGACAAATGTTTAATATTTTTTGGTCACCATTTTAAAAGGGCAACAGTTAAGCAAACTCAGAAAGTTAAACATTGCGTTTTTTTCTCTTACATGAGAAATTGAAATGAGTGAATGTATAAGATAAAGGAGAGATGATAAGAAATTCAAAGGTATGGAGATGAGGAAGGGGATGAGAGGAAATAATAGGGTTGAAAATAAAATGTGTTGCATGCATGTAGCAGTACATCAAAAAGAAACAATTCCATATTACTAATATGCACTATATAGACAAACAGTAGCTTAGTTTTAGCTCAGGATTGAGAGAAATGTTAAGCTTATCACAAAACTAAAGATCCATTTTTGTCTGAATTAGCTCTCTTAAGAAGTGAGCCTGTCTTTGAGCACACTGAAAAACATTTTAAAATAATTGGAAATGTCCAAAAATTGAGAATTTACAAATCATCTATTTAAGAAGTAGACTTGTGTCCTCTGACTCTTTGTATCATTTTTCTCCTGGTAAGTTGTCTTGCTATCCAAACTTATTGATAAATCGATTCAAAATTATATTAAATCAAGTTCTTGAATTTAAAAGAGCTAGAAATTATAATTTAAGCTAATACATCAAAACCTCATGATTTGTACAATTATAAAAATTTATTTTATTATGATTTATTTAAACATTTCATTTTCTATACCTACATTTTAACGATTTTAAAATAATATTCATGTGTAGTCAGAAATAACAAGTGAAATTTAGAGAATTGAGTTTAATTAGAATTTTTATGAAAACATAAATCTAGCATTTAACATGACTTAAAACACTATTGTCAAGTAGAATTTTATCATGGAAATGTTTTAGATATTGTGCTAATATGGTGCCACTAGCCATAATGAGTATTTGAAATGAAGCCAGAATAACTAAGGCTCAGACAACATAGTGAGTCACTATCTCTAAAATTAAAAGAAACTACGGCACTAAAATGTTAATTCAATGTAATTGGTTAAATTTAAAGTCACATATATAGAATTAACTTTTTTTACATTGTGTCAAAATCAGGAAGACAATGGAAAATTACCTTTGATCCAGAATTATAAAATCAGTCTTACTTTTTCAAAGCATATTGGAATATTAGAGGACTTTTTCTGTGTAAGAATATACTACTCATAAGCATTTTAAGTTATTTAAAAGCAAATTTTTACTTCTTATCTTGTACCTTGAAACTCATTTAAACCTAATTTTCTACTTTGTTGTAATTTTTAAAGAAAATCAATTTTTGAAAGTAGCTCTATGCTTAAAAATGAATGGTAAAAAATATGTTTGAAATATGTGCTAGTCTTTCACTTGTTTATATAAGTCCTTATAAAAATAGTTTATAAATGATGATTCCTAAAAAAACACCTAAATATTGAAATTGTACTTGATCCTGCTGTATCTCTCCTGGATATATTCTCCAGAAAGTTAAGAACATTACAGTACAGTGATACATGTGTACCCATGTTTATAGCAGCACAAATTCAGAAGAGCTAAACTATGGAAACAGCCTAGATGCTCATCCAGAAGCAAAATGAAGAAAAAGGTATATATATATGTGCTACACTATCATAAGGAAAGATAAATGTGAATCATTTGGCTGCAATTTGAGACAATAATGCTAAGTGAATTAAATCAGACACAGGAAGTTAAATATCTCATAGTTTTGCTTATATGAGAAAACCACAATATAAACAAATGTAAAATAAATGAGAGATGGCAGGAGATAGGGAGGAAAACATTTGGGAGTAGAGAGAAGAATAGAGGAAAGAGGGAGGCGAAGAATGGGGGTAAAAGGGATTGAAAATGATCAAAATATGACATATATACCAATTCTCCAAAACAAATGTAATTATTATATATTGCAAATATATACCAATAAAACTAATTTTAAAAAATAAATTCCAGATAAAAAGAATCCCCATAGACTTTTTAGAGGTTCTAATAATCTAGATTCTGAGTTTTAATTGAATAAATAAATATTAATTTATATATTGAAGTTTATTTCATATTTTTAACAGAAAAAATGTTATCAACTCTTGTATAAGGTGAAAAGTCCAAGGTAAAACAGCTCATTTTGTTATGAACATTTCAAGGTTAATGTTGACCTATTAAATAAAGATGGGATTAATAAAAATAATTATTTTTTAAAAATGACTTAATACCTTCTTGTTGGTTGGTATTTTTCTTTTGAATTTTTCTTACCCAAAAAGTATAAGAAGAAAATAAAATATCACTTTTTTCTCAGTGAAGTTAATTTTCAGACAGAATAACAAAAAGTATCCAATTTCTAAAACTCTTCTCTGCTTGTCATTCTCAGTACCTTTCCCTCCAAATTGCTATTTAGAAATAAAAGGTCATAGCTCAGTTTTCCAGCATTCTTACTGCAGAGATCATCCTTTCTCCAATTATACTCTTTGTGCCTTTGCCAAAAATGAGTTGACCATAAATGTGTGGGTTTATCTCTGGGCTCTCAATTCTATTTCATTAGTCCTATGTATCTATTTTATGATATACGATGTTGTTTTTAATAATTTTAAGTTTGTATTAGATTTTAAAATTAGGACACATGATGCCTCCAGCTTGGTTCTTTTTGGAGTCTTTTATCTCCCCAAATAAATTTTACAGATTTTTAAATAAGTTTCTATGAAAAAATGCCATTATAATTTTGAAAGGAATTACGTTAGGTCTATTGATTCCTTTGGACAATATCAGTATTTTAACAATATTCTTGTAGTCCATGAACATGGGATATCTTTCTTTTTATTTGTGTCTTTAATTTCTTGCATCAGTATTTTATATTTTCAGGAAACAGATATTTCACTTCTTTGGTTATAGTTTTTAAGTATTCTTTTTGATGCTACTGTAAATATGATTGCTTTGTTTATTTGGTTTTTTAATAGTTTATAGTTAGTATATGGAAATACTGCTGATTCTTATATATTGATTTTATACCCTGCAACTTTACTAAATTCCTTTATTAGTTGTAACAGTTTTTAGAGATGACTCAGGATTTTGCGTGGTATATAAAATCATATCATTGGACTTATTCCTTTCCAGTTTTGATGTCTTTTAATTCTTTGTCTTTACTAACTGCTTAAGACCTTAAGTATTATGCTTAATACAATGATGAAAATGGGTACCCTTACTGTTCCCTACTTTGAAGGAAAAGATTTTAGCTTTTCACTTTTCAGTGTGAGATTACCTATAAACTTTGCTTTTGTTATGTTGACAGATATTCTTTTTTAATTTTTTTGTTTTGTTAGTACATTTTGCAGTTCATGCAGTTTAAAACCATCTTGGGAGTGCCTACATGTGCATATCACAGCTTCTTTCTTTCCCTCCCACTCTTTCCCTCCTCTTTCAATTTTCCAATCCCAGTTTTCATTCTTGTTGATATTACTGTTCTTAGCTCACGTTGTGGCAGATAATGTTAACATTAATTGAAGTTATTAGGTTCCTGCATGTGGCATAGCTTTATTGTATTTATTTCCTCTTGCCCTCCTTGTCACCCCTCACACTTTTCCCCTCAGACCACTTCCCTGTCAAAAGAGATCCATCTCCTAGTCCCCTTCTATCTATCCTTCATAATTCTGTTTGTACTTTTACTCAAATGAGAGATACTACTTACTATTTAAGTTTGTATATCTGGTTTGTTTCACTCAATATTACATTTCCCAGGTACTTCAGTTTTCCTAACTGAAGTACCAGGTCTCACATCTGTCATTCTTTTTAGCATAGTAGTAGCTCATTATATGTAGATACCACATTTTGTTTATCCAATCATATGTTCATGGGTATATAGGCTGTTTCCAGGATTTAGATATTACAAGTTGTGCTTCTGTAAACATTGGTATGTAGGTATCACTGTAGTACGACATCGTAAAATCTTTGTGGAAGACACCTGGAAGGGCAACCATATGAAATTTCTAATTTCAGTTCTTTGAGAAATCTCCATACTAATTTTCATAATAGTTGTACTAGTTTATATTCCCACCAACAATGAAGGAGGGTTCCCTGTTCATAACAGCCTTGCCAACATTTTAGTTTTTGATTTCTTAATGATTATCATTCTTTCTGGTGTAAGAAGGAATCTTAGTGCTGTTTTAATTTCCATTTTCCTAATGGCCGGAGATGTTGAACTTCTTCCTCTGAAAAATGCCTATTGATATCACTTGCCCATTTCTTGATTTGTCTTTTAATTTGGATAGTCTAATTTGTTTGAGTTCATTATGCATTTTAGATATTAGTCCTCTGCCTGAGGAAATTTTCTACCTGGAAAAAATTTTTTCCCATTCTTTAGGCTGTCTTTTCACTGTACTGATTGATTCTTTTGCTGTCTAGAAGCTTCTTAGTCTGATACAATACCATTTCTTTATTCTTGATTTTTTTTGTAACTGAGATTCTGTTTAGAAAATCCTTTCCTACACTTATGTCTTCAAGTGTTTTACCTATTTTATCTGCCAGTAGATTTAATGTTTCTATTTTAATGTTTAGATCTTTGACACATTTTGATTTTAATTTAGTATGTGATGAGAGATAATAGCCCTGTTTCAATCTTCTGCACACAGATAATCATTTTTCCCAGCACCACTTTTTTCTTCCAGCATTTGCTTTTGGCCCCTTTGTTGATGATCAAATACGTGACTGTGGCAGGGGAAGTTTCTGTATCCTTAGTTCTGTTTCTTTGATTCACATATCCGGTTTTGTTCCAGTATCATGCTGTTTTTGTCAGTATTGTTTTGTGGCATAGTTTGAAATCTGGTATTCCTATGCCACCTGTTTTGCTCTTGTTGTTCAAAATTGCTTTTATTATTCTGGGTCTCTTCTAGTTCTGTGTGAATTTTAGGATTGTTTTCTCAAGATCTATGAAGTATGCTATTGGTATTTTGAATGGGAGTACAATGAATCTGTATAACAAATTTGGGAATATAGCCATTTTGATTATATTGATTCTGCCTATTCAGGAACAAGAAACATCATTCCATTTTCTGATGTTTTCTTGAATCTCCTTTTACAGAGTATTATAGTTTTCTTTGTCGAGGACTTTTACTTTGTTATGTTAATTACTAGGTGTTTCATTTTTCTTGTAGCTACTGTAAATGGTATTTTTCCATAATTTGCTTCTCATTGAGCTCATTTTTTGATGTACAGAATTGATAATGATTTTTTGTGTGTTGATCTTGTATCCTGCTACATTAAGAGATTTTTGGTGGAGTTCTTGGGTCTTCTCTAGAGAGTATCATGTCATCTGCAAATAATGATAATTTGAGTTCTTTTTTTCCTATATGTATCCTTTTTATTTTATTCTGGCTAATGTTTCAAGTACTATGAGGAATAGAAGAGGTGATATTGAGTATTTGTCTTGTTCCTGACTTTAGAGGGAATGCTTTTTGTTTTTCCCTATTTTGTGTAATGGTGTTTGTTGGTTTGACATAAATGCTTTTATTACATTCAGTAGGTACTTCTGTACCTGTATTCTTCAGAGTTTTTATCAGGAAGGGATGTTGCATTTGTCAAAAGCCTTTTCTGTGTCTATTGATATGATCGTGTGCTTTTTGACCTTTCTCCTGTTTATGTGATGTATTACACTTACTGTCTTATGTATCTTGAATCATCCTTGCATCTCCAGGATGTAACCTATTTGGTCATGATGTATGACCTCTTTGATAATGTGCTGTATTCTATTTGCTTATATCTTGTCGAAAATTTTTTCATTTGTGTTCTCTAAGGAGATTGGCCCATAGTTTTCTATTTTAGTTAGGTCTTTATCTGGTTTTGGGATCAGGCTGATGCTGGCTTCCATAAATGAATTTGGGAGCACTCCATCCCTTCCAATTTCTTTATTGAACTTTAGGAGTATTGGTGATAATAGCATCTTTAAAGGTTTTGTAGAATTCAGCAGTGAACCCACCAGGTCCCAGGCTTTTATTTAGTTGGTAAATTCATCAACGTTTCAGTTTCTGTGTCACTTTTCTCTTGTTGCTGAGACAAAATATCCAACACCCCAAATTAAGGAAGGAAGAATTTATTTAGCTCACAGTTTGTGGAGGTTTCAGTCCATAATCATGTGGCTCCAAGGCAGGACGGCATGGCACAGAGGCAATACTCCAAGGGAACAGAATACAGGAAGGCAGCAAGAGCAAAGAGTCAGGGAGAACAAGCCTCTTCTCTCTTATGTTGTAAGCAGGCTACCACCCCTCAGGGCGGGTGTAACACTCACAAAATCTCTGTGCCCTCCTCTTGCACAGGCTGAGGATGTCTACAAAGTAAGGACCCTGGCTCCCTACTGAGTTGCTTAAACTTCTAAACTTCTCAAGTTAACACAATGTATCAACCATTACAGTTTTGTCGTTTTTTATTGGGTTGTTCAGCACATTTATGTCTTCTTGGGTTAGTGTTGAAAATTTGGATATATCTAGGAATTTGTCCATTTCTTCAAAATTTACTAATTTGTTGGAATACGATTTTTCAGAGTAGTTACTATCTTCCTGATTTTGACACTGCCTGTTGTGCTTTCAGCTTTTTCATTTGTAATTGCAATTAATATGAGTCTTTTCACACTTTGTCTTGGTAAGTCTGGCAAAAGACTGATCTATTTTATTTACTCTGTCAATGAACCAGCTCTTTGATTCATTGAATGTTTTTACTGTGTTTTTTAGTCTCAATTTCATTGATTTGTGTTCTCATCTTTATAATCTCCCTCATTTTTCATTTGAGACTGGTTTGTTTTTGTTTCTGAAGTATCTTATGATATCTCATAAGGTTGTCTGTTTGAGCTTGCTGTTTTCCTAATGTAAACATTGATTATAATGAATTTTTCTCTTAGAACGGCTTTCATAGTGTCCCACAGGTTTCATTAAGTTGTATCATCATTGTCATTAACTTCCAGAAATATTTTAATTTCTTCTTTGATTTCTTCTCTGATTCATTGGGTGTTTAAGAGCTTACCCTTTTCTGAAATTTCTTCCATTATTGATTTCTGTTTTCATTGCACAGTCATCTGATAGTATGCATAGAGTAATTTCTGTTCTTTTATATTTACTTAACAAGACTATGTGTACTAGTATGAGGTCTGTTTTGGAAAAAAAGTGCCATATGTTACTGAGAAGAATGTATACCCTATTTAGAGAAGTGGATTACTCTGTATGTATCCAATAAATCCATGTGTTCAAGGATGTAGTTCAGCACTAATATTTATTGGGGTTTTTTTGTTTTGTTGAAGGTGGGGTGTTAAAATGTCCTAATATGATTGTGTTAGTGTTTATGTGATCTTTTAATTTTAATACTTTTTGTTTTATGAAGATAGGCACTCCAGTATTCAGCGTATATATGTTTATCAGTGTTACCTCTTCTTGTTGGATTGTTCTGTCAACTAGTATGTAATGATCTTTGTCTGTTCTAATCAGTTTTACCTTGAAGTTTACCATGTCTGACATTGTAATTGCTACCTCTGCTTGTTTTAGAGTCATGGTGCATGAAATGCTGTTTTCCATTGTTTTATTCTTCAGCTATGTATTCCTTTTTGGATGAGATGAGTTTCTTAAATGCAACAAAATTGTTGATCCAGTCTGGCAGTGTGTCTTTGAATTGGAGAGTTGAGACTGTTAACATTAAGTGATATAACTGAGATGTGTTGGTTATTTACTAACGATGCCTTCATTATCTGTTGGCATATGCTTTTTATTTTCCTGATGTTTATTGTTGCTGTTTATCCACTGACCTCACTTGCTGAGTTTTTATATGAAAAGGATGGTGATTTGTATTTATGTGCATCTGTGGAGGTGGTCATATGTCTATCATTATTTATTTATTTATTTATTTATTTTTCTACAGGAATGAAAGTCACAGCCTCACACAAGCCAGGCAGGCACTGTGCTGCTGAGCTATATCTCCGGCCCTGTCTATCATTATATAAATATAGTATATCACTTTTATTGATTTGCATATATGTTGAATAACTCTACATTTGAGGGATAAATCACATTTAATCGTGGCATGTAATTATTTAATATAAACCTGAATTTAGTTTGCTAGGATCTTTTCAGGAATTTTGCATCTATGGTCATCTGGCATATGGCCTTCAATATTCTTTTTTTGTAGCAGTGTTCATATCTTACTTTGCTATAAGTGTAAGTTTGGCCTTGTAGAATGAACTTGCAGTGTTCCTTTCTCTTCAATTTTTAGAAGACTTTGAGAAGACTTAATACGAGTTCTTTAATGTTTAGTAGACTTGATCAGTGGTACCATCTATTCCTGGGATTTTCTTTGTGGCAATATTTTGATTACTGTTAAAATCTCTTTCTGATTTTTTCATTTATTTATTTTTTGTTTAGATTTTTCATTTCTTTGTAATTCCGGCTTGACAATTTTATGTTTATAGGATTTTTTCCTTTCTTCTACATTCTCCATTTTTTGGCATGTACTTGTCCATTGTAGTTACTTGAACCTTTGTATTTTTGTGAAATCAAATTCAATGTCTGTTTCATCTATAACTTTATTTGGGTCATTGTTTTATGGTTAGCCTAACCAAAGCTTTGTCAATTTCATTTATCTCTTCTAAAAAGCAACTATTTGTTTATTAATCTGTTGTATTGTATTTTGTATTTTATTTCTGCTCAGATCTGTATTATTTCCTTTCTTTTGCTAACTTTGTGGTTAATTTGTTCTGTTTCCTCAATTTCTTAAGGTGTAAAATTGGGCCATTTAATAAATAGATTTTTTTCTTTATGTAGGCATTTATTATTATAAACATACCTCTTATAATTACTTTTGATATATCTCATAAATTTTGGTAAACTGTGTTTTTAATGCCTTTAAATTTTTTTCTTGATGCACTTATTGTTCAGTACTATGTCATTTAATTTCCATATATTTGTGACTGTTCTAACTTTCTGCTTACAATTGATTTCTAGTTTTCTATCAGTGTGACCAGAAAAATTTGAAATGACTTGAATCTTCTCAAATTTGTTCAAATTTGTCTTAAAATCTAATTTGCCATCTGTTAGAATTCTGCTGGTGTTGAATGCAGTGCTATGTATATAATTTAATAGATACAGCTGGTTTAAATTATTAATTTCAGTGTTTATTACTTACTTTGTTAATCTGGATAATATTTCTATTGTTAAAAGTGGAGGCATTAAACTTTACTACTAGTCTTGTATTGCTGTGTATTTATCCCTTCACTGCTGTTAATATTTGCTTTGCATATTTAGGTGCTCTGATGTTATTGGGTTCATATGTACTTGTAGTTGCTATGTCTTCTTGAAGAATTAATCTATTATCATTATAATGATCCCATTGTCTCCTAAGATATTTTTTGAGTTAACATCTATTTTTGTAAGCTGCTTTTGGCTTCTATTTTCATGGAATACCTTTTTCTTCCCTTCACTTTTAACCAGTTAGTGTTCTTAAAATTTGTGTGTCTTGTAAGCAGGTTATAGTTGGGTTTTGACTTTTTAATCCATTCACCTACTTTCTTCCTTTTGATTAGAGAATTTAAGCCCTTTCCTTTAATTAGTGACAGGTAAGGTTTTATTAATGCCTTTTTTTCTTTATGCTTGTTTTGTTGATTTGTTGCTCTTTTTTTTTCCCCTCTCTGGCTATCTCACTTTGTGCATTGATGATTTTCTGTAATGGTATAGCTTGATTCATTTTAGAGTCTGTGTACCTATTACGTGTTTTTGGCTTTGTAGTTACTGTAACACTACATTAAAGATGAATTATAAACAGTCTGTCTAAGCATAATAACAATTCAACTTCATGCAACAGGCTTGTCCTCTTACCTGTCATTCACCTACGTGGACATTTTGGTTTTTGAAATAAAACTTTATGGGCTGGGGGTTTAGCTCAGTGGCACCAGTGCCTGCCTGGCAAGCACAAAATGTGAGTTCAGTACCCGGTACCAAAAAAAACAAAAAGAAACAAAACTTTTTATCTTCTTATATTGTGTGTCTGTTAACAAAGTGTTGTAATTATAAATATTCTCTAAACTTTGTCTTTTTTATTTTAAAGAGAAAAAAACAAAATTTCAAAACAAGATAATGGCTATTACATGGCATATTGTTATCTTTAAATCAGTTAGTCATAGTACAAGATATTAGCATTTAATTGCCCAAACAATATTAGAACAAATCTTTCTTTGCAATGAACTAAGAGAAATTAGTAGTATAGCTTATCTTAACTATCTTTTAGATACAGATATAGGTATAGATTATTTTTTTTTTGTTTTTCCCTTACTACTTTTCTCCATTCCCCCATCCCAGTTTCTCTTTCCTTTTGAAGCTGCTTCTCATTTTACAATATCTATTGTACATTTTGGACCTATTTACACTTTTAGCTTTTCACACTAGGGAGACAATACAATGTTTACACATATGTGTCTGATTTATTTCACTTATTAGTATGGTCTCTAGTTGCATCCACTTATCTGTAAAAACCTTGAGTTTATCCTTCTTTGTTGCTGAGTAGTACTCCATTATATAAAAATGTCACACTTTTTTATCCATTTTTCAGTTAATGGACATTTGGGTTGTTTCCAAGATGTAGCTATTACAAATTGTGCTGCTATAAACATGGGTGCACGTATATCTCTGTGGTATGAAGTTTTTAATTCTTCTGGGAAAATACCCAGAAGGGGAATAGCTGGGTCAAATGGGACCTCCAATTCTAGTTTTTAATCTTTTTCTTTTTAATCTTTAGTTTAGAATTAAACTTGGTATAGATGTCTCTATTTCCATATCAGAATACTGTGAATTTGAATATAAATTAACTTTACTGATAAACTTTTTGCTTTCATATATTTTCATGTTACCAATCAATATCCTCCCATTTCAATTTAAAAAGCTACCATTGGCATTTCTGGGAGGGTGGTGTAGTAGTAATGAGCTCTATCATATTTTGTTTGTCTGGAAAAGTCTGTATCTTGTCTTCATTTCTAAAGTACAACTCTCCTGGGTACAGTATTATTTGTTGCCAGTATTATTTTTTTTCTTTTAGTTGTTGAATAAATCATCTCACCCTTTTGTACTTCATGCTTCCTGTTGAGATATCAGTTTATAGTACTGTGGATGTTCCCTTATATATAACAAGTTACTTTTACACCTTTCAAAATTCTCTGTCTTTGACTTTTCATAATTTGATTATAGTATATCTCAGTAAAGTTATCTTTAGATTGAATCTGTTTTGGAAGTTTGAACTTCATGAAACTGAGTGTTCTTATTTTTCCTAAGATTTGGGAAGTTTTCAACCTTTATTCTTTAAATAAGCTGTCCCTTCTCTGTGTCTTCGTGTTATGAAACTCCTGTAATGCCATCATTGGTTCTCTTGTTGATATCCTATAAGTCTCATCAGATTTCTTTCTAGTTTTCATTCTTATTTTGTTTTATCTTATTTTAAAGGATAAACTCAAAAGATTCGCCTTCACATTTACAAATACTTTCTTATCATGTCTACTCTTGAAGCACTCTATTAAATTTTTTATTTCATTCACTATATTCTTTAACTCCATAATTTGTATTTGATTCCTTTTTAATGATTCTATCTTCTGTTGATTCAATGCTTTTCAGGCATTATTTTCTGTAGTTTATTTAGTGATTTATCTGGGTTTTATCTTGGAATTCTCTAAAATAATTATTTTGAATTATATTTTAGATAACTCATATTTCTTTGCTTTAAAGTCTGTTACTTGATTCATTTTATGCCTTTTGCTTTTTCATGTTTCTACTAACTTTATTTTGATGTCTCATTTTAAGGAGCAGTTACTTCAGCATTTTTGAAGTACATACAGTGGGGACATCTTTCACCTATGGTTAGCTTCAAGAACGCTGACTGGCCAGGGTGTGCAATCTCCCATTCCAGGAAAGAGGCAGTGGCTTGACCTCCATATATCTCTGACCACTGAAGCCAATATTGGTAACTACTGCAGGGATCTTAGGCATCCAGAGTTTCAGATGTGTGCTGCAGCTGTAGGTGCAGGGTTTGTTGGAATCCTTCTGTTTTCTGTTCTCCTGATCATGGGAGTTCTAGCTAAAAGCATCCATCTTGGCAGATCTGACATGCTGGCCTTCATATTTTCACTACTTTTGCAGATTTAGTATCTGATTTCTCTCTCTCTCCTCAATTCAATAAAATCACTGAACTTTCAAGTTTATTTCCTGGGTCCCAGCCTGGAAAATCCCTCCAGTTATTAATCTAAAGTATTTGTGAGATTTACTTTAATTGTTATCCTTCTCTTTGTTATTCTGTGTTACCTGTTGTTTTATATATTTTGTCAATTTTTTAGTTGTTCAAGCTAGGATAAATCCATTCTCCTTACTGACTATAACAACTACTACCTGACTACCAATCCTAAGGCATAACTTTTCATTTTTAAATCCAACACAAAAATAATTACAGCTGCTGTTGTATACTCTTGTTGCCTATTTTTTCCTCAGCATTGCATTTGGGAGCTCCATCATCCCTATAAACAGAAGTAATTGAGTTGGAAGGGAGCACTGTTACCCACTGCTCCTGAGTGCAGGTCCCAGCCACTGGCCTAGTACCTGGTATACTCTGGATGATGAGGAAGAGTTATACTTTATGTGGCAGTCAAACATCGGCTGCTGTGCAGTACCACGCCAGAGACTGACCAGAACCAAATGTGTCCGGAGCAGTGATTTCATCTACTTAATCCTCTGTGACCCACAGACATTTATCAACAAGAAAGCTTGAACTGACTTTATGAACAAGCAAGAAAGATATCAAAAAGTAGTATTAAAACTGTGAAAGGAAAATGGATAACAGGTCAACTGAGATGGAAAATAATGTCTTTCATGATGAGGACTGAATAGCTAAAATAAAGAAAATCAAAAATGAAGAAAAATTCTGAAGGTCTTCTCAAAACCAGGTAGAAGAACCAAAAGCTGTACAGGGGAGCACAATGGTATTAAGAGAAAAAAGAGAAGGTTCAAAAACACAATTTCAAACTTGTTGACCTGGTGGGGAAAAAAAACTGTTTACTTAAGTTGTTATGAGCATCTTGCAAATCTTCAGCAATTTCTTTCGCTAAAACACACCTCTGTCATCTTCCTAAGTGAGAAAGTTAAAGACTGATATGAGAGATGCTGCAAATGTGTCTTCAGAGAGTCATCTCCAGTACTGTGAGCAAGCTTACTGGTGCCTGGAGGACAATTTTCCACTCAAGACGCTGGGCTTGTGATGATCACAATGGAGACACCAGCATTAGCATTGTGGGGTGAAGAGTAAGACTCGATGATGATGGGGACTACTCTGCATACTTCAATTATGTGGAAGAGAAGAGAACATCATGGAAGCCTGACGTGGAGCATGATAACCATGCCTATACCATCAGTGCTGCACTTGCTACTCAACATACTGTCTTACATACTTGGTGTAAATCTTCCCCAAAAGCTGCATAAGAGCAAATTTTGTGGAGAGAATCTCTGCAGTTCACTCAAGCAGTGAATAAATCAAGTATCCGTTTGTTTCTCACCATGTAAATTTAGATTAGTTACAACTACTGCATACCTTTAGCAATCTAATGTGTCTGATCAGTTCAAGCTCTGAAAGCCCTGGCAGGTTGGGACCCTTTAAAGTATGACAGACTTTGAGGAGTCCATGGAATTTGTGGCCCTGGAACCTCTGGAGAATCAGATGAGAGTGGATATGAACACATAAGTGATGAGGAAATTGATTTGGGCATGGACTGGGAAAATCTGCCGAATCCTTGGTTTTGTGTTACCCAATGCCACCTAATGAAAATCTCCCATAGCAAAAGCACCCACCCATTGTGAGCAGTGGTGTAACAGTGGTAGGAAAACAAGGCAGATGATCACCTCTACTATAGTCTTAGTGACTTCCTGGTTCAGAATTTACTCGGAACACCATTAATGGGCATGGATGAAAGCATGCCAGATTTGCACCATGAAATCTCTCCCACTGCACTCTAGCGAACATTGTCTGTTTAGTTAAGATAATGCTGGGAACAAAAATGATTGTGTTTGTTTTAAGCAGGGAGACAAGCAGTTTGTTTGTCATGTGGCCTGTGATTTTGAACCTTATGCTCAAAATAATAGAGCAGAGAGAGAGGGAATGTCCTTCTATTCACACTGACACTAGGGAAGAGGGACTTGTGCATGTGCCCAGTTATGTTGAGGAAGACATTCTTTTGGGCTCCAACGTGTTCTAGGCCCCACAGAACAGGCCAGTGTCAGTCCTTTGATGCTAACACTAACTTCTAGCAGTTGGATGAATCACAATGAAGTGATTCTTGATGATGACTTGAAAGGCAGAAACTTTTTCTCACATCTTTTTTATAGAGAACCAACAGGCAATTTTAAAAAACGTGATTTATTTAGTCTTTAAGAAATTTGTTAATGTTTCGAGGACATACTCTTTTTTGAGGGGAAAAAGTCGTTAAAATTTTATTTCACTCGTGTTACTCTATTGTAGCTCATCACATTCCTGTGTTACTCTCCCAAACCCCACATGTACCAAAAGAAGTTAAGATTTTTTATTTATAGGACACACATGCAAGAATGAGAGAAATCGTGGCTGCAATAGTTCCCTAGAAATGTTTACTTTCTTGCATTCTGAGAGGAATTAAGCTCATTTTTACCTTGTTTATTAAATTCCTACCATTCACACTATGTCCATTGTGAAATGGAATTTTTATGAGTAAAAATGAATGATAAAGGTCATTCCCTTGTGTCAGCTAAAAGCAGCCTGGGCACAGGTTTAATGCCACTTAGCTAAGTGACTTTTGGTCATTTTTGCAGTATCTGTTTCTTGAGGAAGTCAGTAGGTGTCTCCAGGGAAAGCTGTCCTGTTTGTTTGCTTTCTTGAGGTCTCTGTTGCCCTGAAGGCTCTATCTTGGTTAGCATATACAGCAGATCCTTCTGGCTGGTACCACCCTACCTGGGGGAAGCTCACAAAGGATTTTCTCTCACCAGATCAATTTCAGCTAATGTGTCTTGTCATTCTCTTAGAGAAAATCTTAAAATTTACAAATATATAAGCAGTTTTTATTAATAACTGCAAAATATCCTATGTGGCAATGGGAAAAGGAAATCCTAAAAAAGAGAAATTCCTGTCAGGCATTATTAGCACATCTTAGTGTGATTGATATCTTAGTATTTCAGATAAATTATTCAAGGGTTTGCCATGCCCTATCTTCTTTTCTCTTTGTAATTATTACAGTTGGGATTTTACCTCCAAATCCAAGGTGCCATGTAATAGCCTTTGCTATTGGTATATTTAGCTTTTGGTCTAGTTTTGTGTATAGTTGGAGGAGGGTGTTTAGTCCTGTCTTGAAGTTCCAGGTTCCCTGGCTCTGAATTTTCCACTAAAGAAGGAGGCGGACTTTCCCCACTGTGAATGCTTTATAGTCTGTTTTAAGTGCTCAGATTCATGATAATTGGGCTTGCATTTTACCATCCAGTTCTGTAATTCATAGACTAGAAATGATGAAATGAACAAATACCAAATGAACTTAAAATCATGACTGTGAGATGAAGCTAAAGAATACAATTCAGAGATTACAAACACAGGTGCAGAGTAACTCCACAAAATAAAGATGTGGAACATTTTGGGATTGATAGGTGTATTTGGTTGTTAATATCAACTAGAGACACCCTTTGTTCTGTGATCTCAAACCAGACTGAGTAATACAGGCATTTTCTAAACTTTTATTACTGCAATAAATCTTTCAACAGTGAAAGATAATTAGGTATATACAATGTTTAAGGAGTCTAAAGATACTTATTTGCTATAAGCCATAATATGTATACTATTGCATTTATTTATGATCAGTTATTGCCTTGGATAGAAAATTACCAAGGTACTTTAAAAAGAATTTTCTAATTTAATACTCATAAATGACTGGTAAACTAGATAGACAAAATAATATAAATTATTATATAATTATAAAGACAGTAAAATCCAGCAAAATTTATTAATTTTTCTCAAAGTCATATCACCTATAAATGACAAAGATGGGGACCAACCCAGTTAGTTAGATCAGTTTCCAAGGTCTGTTTTATTGGAAGGAGTAGAACTCTATGTGAAGTAGAAAAACATTTAGCATGGATAAAAGTTCTTGTTGTTTTCTTTGCTTTACTTGCAAGGATGGCAGTGTAGCAGAGTAAAAACAAACAGACAGTGTGTAGACATGATTCAGTCTAATAATAAAGCAACATGGAACGTATGTAAAGAAAACAAAACAACATTCTTACAATTGCAGTATTTTATGTTTAGCTAGGAAGCAAAGAACACAGTATTAACAATTGTTCAACTAGAGGACATATTAGAAATTGATAGAAATGAGTTAATACATACTTAGTGACTTAATATGTACTTAATATATACTTGCAAAATTCCTGCTTAGAACTGTATTTGTTAATCAGGAAATCTAGTTAATAAGTTATTTTCTTTTAACAAGTATTTTTCTCTTAATAAGTGAGGCAAAATACAGTGCAAAAATGTGAGAAAATTTTATCAAAAGTTGTATTTTCTTGTATCTACTATACTGTCAAAAATTTAGATATGTGGAATTGATTTTATCTTTAAAATCAATTAAAATTATTCAATTTGAATTTTAATTAATAAAATTATTTTGTATCATAATAAGTATAATTTTATTCAAAAACGCATCATATTATATACCTAAGCATTTGTGGCTATTGAAGTGGGACATTTTTTGACTTAGATCCCCCTTGTATTATAAAATGATGTTATTTCATTTTTCTATAAAACCATGAGATTTAGTTAAAGGGAAGAATGGGTAACTGCACCCTCAAAAAACTGCCAGTAAAGTATAATAGCAGATCAGCCCTATTTTTTACATTAACAGATCATGGTTATACTAAATCAGTCTGTCCTATATAAATGCAAGGCTTCTTTCCTTTAAAGTACCAGTTGCTACCTGGACTCTCCAAACCTTGGCAATACTTTACAGTAATATTATATTTAATTTATAGATAAGAATAATCATACTTCTGATACATTCTAGTTGCATTTTTTTTCTCTCTTTCTCAGAGTTGCATTTGGAAACTGCAATGGGTTGGCTGTGGTGGATTTTATACAGAAGACAGTACTGTTAAGCATGGGAACGATTGACCTATATAAATCAAATGACTTATACCAGCGACAACCACGGTCTCCTAGAAAGAACAAGCAGTTCATTGCAGGTAGGAGATAAAACAAGATGGGTTATGAACTTCATTTGTTCATCTGTTTTCTTATTTTCAGATTTATCTTCTTTGATGCTATTGAAATGCATGATAATATAAACTCAAAATGATTTACAATACTGTGTAAGTAAAATGAATTGGCAGAAACAAAGTAGAATCTTTGAAAGGTAAGGGAGGTATTAAAAGTCAATTCAGTGTTGAAGGAAGGAAGCATCTGAAGTTTCTTAGGTAGAATTTCTAAGAAATAACATAAAATAAGAAATTATTAAATGTCAAAGTACTATTAAAATCCATTCTCTGGTTGAAAAAGCTGCTTACAACTTTCTTGTTATAAATGTTGCCCCTTTTCAAAGATAATTTAAGATCATTTATTCCTCTTAATTTTATAAATAACTACATAATGTAACTATCACTTTTTCATAATTGATGATGATTTATTGGAAATGTTTTCAGAAATACAGTAAATATTAGTGATCTTTTAAAAATGCCATGAAAGATGACATTTTTGACAGGACAAATAAATTGATTTATTTAATCATAAAAGGAAAGAAACAAGGTTAATTTGGGCATAATGCAAAATTTTGATGTGCTAAAGTATCTAAAAATTTACTGAAATTTCAAAATATATCTACATAGTGCACTTCATAAACATTGCCAAAATTTTGTGTATTTTTTAGTTCACTGAAGTAAAAATTAAGCAAAAGCTTTGCAGATGAAAATGATTCTGTAGTATTCTATGTTACTTTAGACAATTTAAAAAATTTTCTACTCTGTTTTATTTAAAACGGTCACCTGGATATTTAGGCCTTTTAATGAACATACCCATGGAAAGAATATTTCATAATAAAAGTTAAAATCTTACATGATGGTGGTTCTTATTTTCCACAATATAGTTATGCCAAATTTAGCATTTGAATGTGATAGTTAATCAGTTTTTCTTTTGTACTAATGAAATGTGATGTCCTGAAATGTTTCTTTGTTAGCCTTTCTTTTGTTAACTCTAATATTTCACAATTGCTAGTTTACACCCTTCTCAGAGACAAAATTTCTCCTAAGGAACCTGAGGGCTTTTTTTTAGGGATCTCAACTTTTACTAGTATTTTAGGAGAACTAGAAATTTAAAGTTCTACAGGTTCTATTTCCACCAACACTAGCCTTTGAGAGAACAAAGTAAGAGAAATTGTGCATAGATGTACCATCAAATTCCCTCATGGTTGGAAAAAAGAAGGTTGATTTCTGAAAATTCACGGTATCTAGGGTTAAAAGCTGTCAGAGTGTAGTCAGGCACACAGTGCTGAAAGCACCAATTCATTCAAAAAAGTTTTGGATCATCTGACAGCATCAAAGTTACTTGCTGGATATGTACAGTATGGTGAAAAAGTGAACATTTTTTCATAGAAAAACTAAACTTCTTAAATCTCACAAATTAGGACTACAGTTTAGAATTTTGATGACTTTAAAATGGGAAAAACTATCATGAACTCATAAACTTGGTCTATATTGTACAAGATGACTACAATGAGTGCTCACTTTATATTATAAAATGAAGTAGTAAAGCCTAAAATCCCTCGGCATACTTTTTATTTGTTGGAAGATTAAAGATAATCATTTGTATGCTATAAAGTAATTTCTGCATAGTCCAAGCCAAGTAAGTATACATATAAGAAAAACATGCCATCATTTTCTCTATTTGATTAATTAAAATTGCTACAGCATTTTCATCATTCATCTATCACCTCTTTCTAATTGATTTATTTTTATTATCTCCTTTCTAATTTGATTACCTAATCTTGCTGCAATTTCTTCATCTTGGCTGTTCTAGATTCTGGTATGATATCACTTCCTTTCACTTTAGACTATTTTTCTCTCTTTCCTGTGCCTGCTGCTGATGCTGGTGTTCTGGCATGTTCCAAAGACAACTTTTGCATGCGTGGCCTGTCTAACTTTTATCCTGATTTAACGAAACGGATCCGTACTTCCTATCAGAGTAAGTTCTATAAAGGTTAGGCAAATAGCATTTATGAGTTGTAATGCTCAAGTTAAATTCATATATCCGTGCTCGATAATGTGTTTTTTTAAAAACACATTCAACATGCATGCAAATTTTTGTTTTGTTATGTAAATAAAACCTGATAATTTAAAATAATTTCATATGCATTTTAAATCATTACTGTCATGAACTCATTCACTCATACTTTTTGTTTTAGTGTTTATTTCAAGCCATACAGACTATGTTCTTTCAAAGAATCACTGTCTTTGGGTTTAAGGACTAAGAGCTATCATGTCTTTATAAACTAAAAAAAACTAATAGATCATATCAATAATAAATTAATGATTCCTTATTTTGGAAACCTTGTACTTTTGTCCATTTTATAATATTTTTCTAACCAGTGCCACGATATTTGTTTTTAACTAAGTTCCTAATTTCAGATGCTTTTTATTAGAAGGCAATACCCGAGTCAACATTCTCTTACATTAGTTTTAGGTACTAAACTCTATGAACAGAGAAACTAAGATTATAAATAAAATGTTGGGCAATATTAACCTTTCCTATGGTAGGGAATGTATATCTAAAGATTACTGAAAGAAGCACTTGTAAAGACAGGTGCATAAAGTATGAGGATTAAGGCTGTTTGTGACTAGATGTGTAGATCATACTAGTGACAAGTATAAAATGTATTGACATGAAAAACATTTTTATTTTGTTAATATATTATGTAGAAAATTAATGAATATATACAAGGTAGCCTTATCTTTATGTAAGATGTGAATACATATATACATTGTGTGCCTGTATACACACATATATTCACACATGTATATTATTTATTACCTGAATTTCTTCAGACTTCACCAGTTCGTATATACTAATAGAATCACATTGGTTATAAAACCTAAAATTTTACTGACTTGTACCCCTAATTTAAGTTGCCTCTCTGAAATCTTTAAAATTTTTCTTCAATGCCCAGTAATATTTTTGCTCACAAGTATTGTTTAGTTTTCGACTCTGGCAGTGAACCCATTTGAGGTTATATTTTTTTTTTTTTTTTGTAGCACCAGGGATCGAACTCACAGCCTCACGCCTACCAGGCAGGCGCTTAAGCCGCTGAGCCAAACCCCCAGCCCCAGTTTTTTTTGAAGGATGGTCGCACTATGTAGCTCAGGCCGACCTTGCACTCTCGTGGTAGCCCAAGCCGGCCTCGAACTCACAACGCTCCTCCTACCTCAGCCTCCCGAGGGCTGGGATTAAAGGCGTGCGCCACTACGCCCAGCTTGAGGTTATATCCTACCGACTGTTTCTGGTGCCTTATGTGAAAACACTGATACATATCTTGGCTTCTGGTGCTCCTAAAACAGAAACTTTATTAGATTCTTTGATATTTCTTGACATTTGAAAGTTATGTAAATTTTAGTTTTCATAATAAAGTTTTATTGAAACACAATCACACTCAAAATTTATTTATATCTTTTCAATGTCTACTTTAATACTACAGTGGCAAAGTAGTTCCAACAAAAAGAACATAGCACACAAGGCCTAAAATATTTACTGTCATGTTCTTCACATGAAAAATTTGCTGACACCTGTCGTATACAGTACCATTCTTTTACATCCATCTCCTACAACTACATAAAGTGTTTCAGCCAAAACCTTTAAGTAACCTCCAGAACGTTCAAATTCCAGTTCAGTCCTCTGAAGCTAGAATCCATCTATATTGTGTGTATGTGTGCACTCAAATGCAGTACTGTAGAAAACTTTCTAGAATTTAAGATTGGATTGTATAAATTTCTTCTTTTACCTTTATTATATATTCTCATTTTTCTATAGTAAATATGTAGTGTTTTTCAGGTAAAAAGAGAAATTATGAACTGAGGATAAGGAATAAATTCTACAGTGCTGGCCATGTTATAAAGGTTAAAAAAGTTTTGGGAAATGATCAATAATTTTATATTCCCTTCAGAATAAAATATCAAATCATTTAAACCTTTATTCAGGCTCCTCCAAAATAAAATTCCTGTCTACATTCCAAATGGATTTCTTTTACTTTTCTATAAAAGAAAAATACTCCCTTTAAGCCAACTGTTTGTATCTTTCTACCCTTATGCTTTATTCATATCCTCTCCTCTCTAGAAATGCCCTGCTGAAAGTTGACTTTGTTCTACCATTAAAGCCCTGTTGTGCTAATTTGTTTGCTCAAATGCATGCAGTGGCTGCAGCGTACAGACATGTACACTGTAGTGTCTGCATTGTTTTGATTCATTTGTATGGCTACTTAATTTTATGTTTATTCTCTACTTTTACAAATGCATGGCAAGTATTTGAAAACCACATTGGTTAAAGATTTTAAATTTGAATTTTAAAATAATAGTAAGATAAAAAAGGGAGAAAAATTCTCTGTATCCT
This sequence comes from Dasyprocta punctata, assembly GCA_004363535.1. NCBI lineage: Eukaryota > Metazoa > Chordata > Mammalia > Rodentia > Dasyproctidae > Dasyprocta > Dasyprocta punctata. The sequence continues at coordinate 65,782 of RJWM01000904.1, read as the reverse complement.
CGACATCCAGCACAAGTTATAAGCTCAATAGATAAGTGATACTAGTAGAACAGAGTATGGTAGCAAGCTCTTTTATCTCCCATGAATAGCCAGGGAAATTTTCAAATTTTAATAAATGAAAGAACAATTAACTTCTGTCATCACTGAATTCACCAGAATTTTGCAAAACCAATCATAATTTCTTTAACCAGACTTCTAAAATTGAAGACCGAAGCAAAAATCAAATCATTGTAAGGGTCCTCCATGTTTCTAGAAGTGGTCTCCTTAGAGATATAAGCCATAGTATGGTGAAATCACATGTCCTGAAGTTTTCTTTTGATGAATAGCATTGTATGTTACACAAAGAAACTAATTGTTAAATGACTTAAAATTATTCTCTGGAGTTTGCTTTTTAGAATAAATTTTATTAAAACTTAGTTTAAAATTTAACTATTGGCAAAAATAATCTGGTTATATTTGTATAATCTCCTATTAGTATAAAAGAGACTCGGAGTCTTTTCATGAATTACTTCTTACCAGAAAAACCTAGTCATTATCCCTATTTGAGGAGACAGAATTAGCTTCTGTGAAGAGTCCATTCTATGCTGAGATTGTGCTAGGCAATTTGACTCAATTTTCTATTATTTAATGATCATTATAACTCTTTGAGATAGATGGATATTTATTAGTATAATCCTCTACCAATTAGAAAATTAAAGTTGTAAAAGATTAAATTAGTGTCTTAAAATAAGAACAAATTTGTACCTGATGGTAGTGACCCTCTATAGTTTCCATTATATGATATCTAATTGCCTTTTAAAGTTTTGTGTACATTGAAAACCAAATGCATTACTCTATAATCAGAAAGCATTTTTCCCCAGTTTTTACCCACTGTCAATGAAATAGCATATTTAAAAATGAAACAATTTGAAATCGTTTTTCCCGTATTTTAAATGAGGGTACTAAACAAAGTGCTTTCTGAAGGTCCCTTATATCGCTAAACACTTTTATATTATATTTTATCCTACTATATCAGTTTTGCTCTTTAAAATGGTGTGATATCCTATTTGGAACCTAATGCTTTTACATTCTGGAGAAACATCTTGATTTCAGTATTCCTGGGCTTTGTATTATTTACTTTATCACCTTGGTTGGACTCCAATAATTCAACTTCTCTAAGCCATTTAATTCTTATCTGCAAATCTTTCACATCATAAAATAATGAAATTTTATACTTTTTTATTTTAAAGAGAAAAATAAAATTTCAAAGCATAATAATTAGAGGGTAACAATGGTTAATATGTTGCATATTATTCTTTAAATTAGTTACTCAGTGTACAAGATATCTGCATTTAATTGTCTAAACAATATTAGTACAAACCTTTCATTTCAATGAGCTAAGAGAAATTAGTAATGTAATTATTTTAACTTTTAAATATACACATATGTATATATTATGAAATTGTATACTTGAAATTTTCATATTTTACAAATTATTTGTAGATGTAATGAAATACTTTTGAAAGATATAGCAGACTTGTGAGAAGACTTACATCAAGTTCTACTTTTTCTACTTATTACCTGCCAATTAATGTATAATCTTTAAAAAAAAGTAACTCATTTTTTCTTCCCATATGAAATTAAGTAAAAATCATAATCATTGCTTTCTTTTGAGAGTTGTGGAACACACATGTTAATGTTTATGAAAGTACTTCTAAAAATGTTAGATCTTTATTATTGTGTATAATAAAATGAGGACACAGAAAAGTTAAGTAACTTTCCTACTATCATAAACTGGGTACCAAAAATATGGCTAAAGGTCAGTTGCCTCATTGTGTAGTGTTTAACTCACAATAATGACAGAAATTTTGCTAGTTAAAAACTGATTATATATGATTTGAGTTAAAGTAAGTTTTAAAAATATTTTTAAGGAAGAATTCTCTGAAAAAAATATGTATCAATTTCTATTTATGCAACAGGGAATTATTTGGAAAAACTCAAGCCCATCTATTGATATTTTCTTTCTTTAATTGAACTTTGTTTTTTGGGGTTTGTTTTCTTTTTTTTTTTTTTTCAGTTTGAGGAAGGATAGCATGTCCTAAAACACTAAACAGTAAAATAAAGAAGAAATGAAAGAAAAAAAAAGAATAAGCGATCCAACAAAGAGGGCAAATAAATATTTTTAAGTGACTAGAGATAGTCCAAAATAGAAGAAAAATAAAACAAAGACAAGAAAGAAATGAATTTTTTAAGGGAAAAAAAGCAAAATACACTAAACTGTAAATTGGGAAAAACCTTGAAAGACTATTGGACAACTACTAGGTCAAACATTTATTGTAGGCATTAAGTGCACAATGATAAGTGAAGCAACTGACCTTTCCATTTAGCCTAGATAATATACAGATAAATAAATCTGTGGGTATACTATTATAATTGAAAAGGTTAGCAATGCTGTGATAGAGAAAAAATGAGGTAAGAGGGTAAAAAAAATCTATTTTCAGTGTTGTCAGAGAAAATCTATCTAATGAGAAAACTCTTAAGTGAAGCTTTACAAAATAAGAAAGACCCAGTCCACAGAGTAGAGTAATAGGTACCAGATTTGGTTTCCTATCTGCAACAACTAAAAATAAATATATATAAATAAATAAACTTTAAGACACAGACCTAAACCAATTTTTAAAAATTATATCTGACAGGTAGGAACAACAGAAATAAACCCTACAATCCCCAATTACACTTATGGATTGAAAAAGTCGCTAGACTATAGCAAAGGAGGGGAAATCCAGGTGGAAACTGGTCATCTCCATGAGCTGCACCGCTGGAGATGAGAAACCAGCAGACCCACAGCAGCTACAGCTGACAAAGAATCCTAGTGATTGATCTATTTTATTCCCAAAGAAAAAATTCCAGCAATCAGCAGAGCTTACTTCTCAAGCAAAGTACTGATCAGCACATATCTCCAAAGAAGCTACTAGGATCAAGTAAAGAACCATGTGGAAGAATTAAAGGAAACTGTGCCCCGTACTCAAAGGAAGTAGTCCCTGTTACCAGCAGTCAGACTAGAAAATATTTGTAACTCACATCTAACTCTATTCAAAATTGAATTGGAGATGCTAGCCAGTCAGTAAAAAGAGAAATAAATTTATTCAGATTGTTAAGGGTGAATTTAAATAATGTTTATTCATAGACAACTGTACTGACTATAAAGAAAATCTAATGAAATCCTAAAGGAAAAAAGAAGCTTCCCAGATGAAATATGAATTTAAGAAAGTATGAGATAATGTCATTATACAAAACTTAATTGAATTTCTGTATTCTCACAACTAGTCAACTAAAATTAACAATTTATGTATACTATCTTTAATAGCATCAAAAATGAAAACAGGTGTGAAAGACCCATACATTGAAACCATCAAAGCATTGCTTAGAAAAGTTTTAAAAAAAAAACTAAAAAAAAATACTTATGCCATGTTCACATTTCAGGAGAATTTATCAGTTCAGTTCAAATCAATCTTTAATTTCACTGCTGAATCTTAATAAAAATCCAGCAAACATTTTTCTACATATTGACAAGCTGATCCTGAAGTTCATGAAGAAATGCATAGGATTAGGAATACCCCAAATAGCTTTTAAAAAGAAAGACACTGGAGAACTAATACTAACTTATTTTAATTTAAAAGTAGGATTATCAAACATTTGGTATTAATCCAAGAATAAGTATGTCACTGGGACCTAATAGAAACTCCACAAATAAACTGACATATATATGGGCAATTGATTTTTCAACAAATTTGTAAAGACAGTTAACTGGAGAAAGAAATATTCTTTCCTACAAATGGTGCTTCAATAAATGGATATCCTGCTCGCTGTGGTGGTGCACACGTGTAATCCCAGCAGTTGGGAGGCTGAGGCAGGAGAATCAATGTGAGTTTGAGGCCAGCCTGTACTACATTGTAAGACCCTGTCTCAAGAAAACAAAACAAAACAAATAAACAAAATTGGATATCCTTGTGTACAAAATAAATGTTTTGATCCATAGTCTGTACTGTTTAAAAAAAACTCACAGTGTATCATGAGATTAAATTGAAAACCTAGAAGTATAAATCTAAAAAAGAATAAAGAAAAGCTTTGCTTACCTTGGGTTAGATAAAAGTTTCTCTGATAAGCTGCAGAAAAGAAAATGTAGATAATACACACTCCAAAGTAAAAATTTCTGCCCTCTAGACTTATGAGAATGAAAATTTAAAGCCATTGACTAGGACAAAATACCTGTAAAATATATATCTGAGAAAGACCTTATATTTAGAATATATAAAAATTTATTAAAACTCAGCCAAATAAAAATTGGTAATAGTTTTTAATAAACAGTTCATAAAAAATATATACAGATGCTAAATAAACATATATATTCACAATATTTATCATTAAGGAAATGCAAATTAAAAATGTAAGGTGATACACATTTACCAGAGTAGCTAAAATTAATGATCATACCAAGTGCTGACAAGTATGTAGAAGAACTAGATTTCTCCACTTTCTTTAAGTATTAAATGCACACCTATGATATGATCTAGCCTATTTAACCTAAAGTAGCAAATAAAAGTACATTTATATCCTTACAAAGGCATTCATAGCAGCTTTATTTGTAATAGTCAAAACTGAATCCAAATTTTTCATTGATCAACATATAAGCAAATTGTGCTTTGTCTATATAATGATACACTAACAACAATAAAAATATGCATACTGTTGACAAATGATGCAGCATGAATGAATCTCAAATAATTATGCTGAGTAAAGGAAACTAGAAAAGAACATACATACTGTTGATTTTCTTCATATGAAATTTGAATAAATAAAAACTAATACAATATGTATAATACATAAACTGATACTAAAGGCACTAAATCCGTAGCAGCTGGGAAGCAGATCAGGGCAACCATAAAAAAGAGGAATGAATGATGGACCATATATAGTACACAATGTATAGTACTCCATATATTACTTCATGACCCACCCAGATACATCTAGGACATAGCTTTACTGATATGGTAGGTGCTTCTTAATTCAATGAAACTGCTAAGGAAGGAAATAATAAAGATCATAATATAGAGTAGATTAAAAAACCATAAGGCAATCCTTTAAAAGTCTATTAAATCCCTAATGAGATTAATCAAGAAAAAATAACCATGTATTATTGATAGCAGGGATGAAACAGGAGCAACAGTGGATTCTGCAGGCATTGAAAGTGACAAAGTAACATCAACTGTATGCCTAGAAATTTTTATTTAGATACGATTAAAAGATGCTTTGAAAAGCAAAACTTATCAAGACTGATACCCAATCCATTGGAAAATACAGCTTTTTCCATTCAAAATTAACCTCACAGAAAACTATAGGCCCCAGATGTCTTCACTGACTAACCCTATCAAAGATTAAAGAGAAAGTAACATCAATCTTATGCAAACACTTCTAGTAAATAAGAAAATAGAAAACTCTTTCTAGTTCTTTATCTCAGGCCATATCATTTCCTCAGTTGAAAAAGTCCTGCCTATGAAAAACCTATGGATAACATTATATTTGCTTGCAAAATACTGAATAGCAAAGAGAAAATCTTGAAAGCCATAAAAAAATAATGACTTGTCATTTATAAGAGAATTTCAATAAAATGAGTATCTATTTGGAAATAATAGAGACCAGAAAGGAGTGGGTTGACCTACTCAAAGTAGTCAAAGAAAGTGTCAGTCAAGAATATACCCAAAGAAATAAAGAGTACTTTTAAGGTAATTATGCAGGAATGAAAGACTGCATAAATGAACATTTCTTTTCTTCACTGATCTTAAAGGGAAATTATGCAACAGTATGAATGAATATAATTATTATTCTGGCATCTATAGCATATAGAAATGCAATATCTTTGTCAATATTAGCACAAAGAAAGGAGGAGCAAAGTTGTATTTGTTTGAACAAATAACGCCAGATCATAAGTAGTAAATATATATATATATGTATATATGATCTCTTAACTTTTATATAAGGAAGACACTTATATGAGGTAATAATTCCATTTTATATAATGTTTTATATGTTTGTAACATATTAGATAGGTATATTAACAATAGCTTATCAGAAGGAATGGAGCTCTTAAAAAGTAATGTTTCTGTATCTCAGTGGAATTAAGTTAGTATCTTTTTAAGTTGATTGATATGTGAAAATATATATGGAAGGCCTACAGCAACCACTAAGATAACTACAAAAAACATTGTAAAAGATGCATTAATTAAAATGTTACACTGAAAAATATTTACGTAATGCCAAACAAGCAAATAAAGACAGATTAGAGGGGGGAAAAGGTAGTAAGGCATAATAGGAAACCAAAAGGAGAATGACAGATGTAATACAAATATGTCAATAATAGCATTAAATATCATAATCTAAAAGACATGGATTGCAAGACCGAATTTTTAAAAAATTAAGATTCATGTTTATAGTAACTGTCAGAGACACACTTTAGTTTCAGAGATACAAATAAGTTGAATTTAAAAGGAAAGAAAAAACTAGTGCAAACAGGACTGGAGATATAGTTAGGTAGTAGACTGCCTGCCTAGAATGCATAAGGCCTTGGACTTAATCCCCAGTACCATAAATAAATTGTTTAAAAATCTTGCAAATACTAGTAACCCACATCAGACAAACAGTCTTTAAAGAAAAAACAGTGTTGCTAGAAATAAAGAGGGGCATTTTATAACAATGATGTGTAAACCAAGAAGATATAGTAACAATTATAAACATATATGAACCTTACAAGGCTTAGAAAATACTTGAAGCAATACCTATTGGAATCAAAGGGAGCAAAAAAATTCAACAATTGATTCAAATTGGAATAAACTGCTTGTAATGATGGATAAAAGACTAGGCATAAGAGCAAAAAGGAAATAGCAAAGAATTCCACAGACAAAACCTTTATTTAGAAGTCTGCAAAATATTGTGGAAGAAAATTTTTAGAATGTTGCTTAAATGGAGGGGAATACAATATTTAAAGATTGGAAGACTCATTTTAAAAGGTGTTTGTCATGTGTATCGAGAGATAATCAAAAAGTCTGACTTTTTATAGAAATTGATAAAGTGATTTTAAAATTTATATGGAAATTCAAAGTATGCAATAATTTTAAAAACACTTGAAAAAGAAGAAAAAATTGGAGTATTTCTCTACCTGATTTTAAGGAATACTGTAAAACTGCATTAAGTATGATAGTGTGCTAGTAAAAATTTCATAAACCAATGGTTAAAGAATACAGAGACCAGAAATAGACCCACATATATATGGCATCCATAAAATCAATGAAAAAACCTTTTAACAAATAATCATAGAACAAATAGGTAAGCATTTGAGGGGAGAAATGGACTTTAATCTCCACCTCGTGCTATAATCAAAAATTACCTTAGCATAAATGATGGACCTAAAAATGAAAGCTAAAAATTAGATTCTAGAGGACAACATAGAATAACATTTTCTTGACCAGGAGGTTAACAATGATTACTTAGCAGTGAAAAGGAAATCATAATAAAGAGAAAACATGATAAATTGTTCAAGTAAATTACATTTCTGATCCTCTAAAGATACCATTAAAAAATGAAAAATCACATGATCAAAACATTCATAATACCTACTTCTGATAAAGGACTTCTACCTAAAATGTATTTTAAAACTCCTACAACTGTATAACAAAAAGTTAAGTGACCCAACAACAACAAAAAATTAGCCAGAACCTTGAATAGGAACATCATAAAGAAAGACATCTGAGGTAGAGATAAGGCTCAGCAGCATAAGTACCTGCCTGGCAAGCACAAGGTCCTGAGTTCAATTCCTTTTACAAAAAAAAATCTGAATAGCCAATAAACCTATAAGCTATTTCAACTATAAGTTAAACCAGGGAAAATTTAAAATCATAGGAAGATATCATAACTGGAAGAACTAAGATTTTTAAGATGGGTAAGACTCACTATTGATGAAAATGTGCAACAGCCAGAACTCTTATAACTTACTGATGAGAATGCAAAATGTACAGCCCCTGTCATACTATTGCAGATAAATTAGGTATATTTCATAGCAAAGCAAAAATAAACAACAACAAGAAAACAAGCTAGGTGTGGTGACCCATGTCTGTAAATTCCGGCACTTTGGGAGGCTGAGGTGGGAGGGTTGCAAGTTTCAACTTAGTCTGGACAGTTTAGCCATTTAGCAAGATGCTGTCTCAAAAAAAAAAAAAATCGTTACAAATGGAGGAGGGATTAGGAATGTAGCTTAGTGTGGTGGCCCTAGATTCAATCACCAGTGGTGTTAAAAAGAAGCCACACTTTTTCACACGAATTCCTACAGCATCATACTATAGTAGAGAGTAGAAGACCCCTAAATGTTCTGTAATATAGGAATGTTAAGTAAAAATTCTGGTATGTCCATTTAATGATTTAGTGATATTTTAGTGGCACCGTAAGTTATTTTTAAGATAACACTATACAGAAAAATATAAATGATACTTTTTTGGATTAAAAATAATCATGAAAGGAACTAAAAAGTCCCAAAACTGTGATGAAATTATGTAATTTTTAAAAATATCCTCCCTTTCACTTTTCTATTCATAAGTTTCTATACAAAGAATTACTTCGATAATCAGAAAAAACTTACACATTTTTAAATATTGTTTTGAACAGTTATGTAATATTGAACAGTGATTAATGTAAAATATTCAGTATATGGTTTGAACACATTTAAATTGTCACATGGAATTAGCTTTTCTGTTATTAAGTCTGTGTTGAACAGAAAAGCAAGCAAATTCAGAAGGAGCTAGGGAAAATAACCATTTCAACCAACAGTGCAGAAATAGAAGATGTGATATTTTGTAAGTAAATGAACTTTAGCTCTTTAATCACCAAATTTTTATATTAAATTTTTGGCAGAACTCTAACATTCACTTTATTTTGTACCATACCTATTAAATATATTATAGTGACAAAATATAAATTCTTCTACCTCTTGGTTGTATAATCTTGGAGAGTTTATGTAATAGCCTCTGCCTCTGTTTTCTGATCCATACAATGGAAATAGTAATATGACTTCCTTAAAACAGTACTACTGTTAGATGTAAAAGAGATAATCGCTGTTACAACAAAGAACATTTGGAACATTAGGCATTCAATAATTTGATACACTGACTCAGTAGCGATATTGTCAAAGTCTTACGAGTTCTGTACCTTTCTCCTTTCCCTCGTTAAACAATTCCAGGTTAACTCATTACTGTCATTAATGCTGTTCTCTATATGTACTCCTGTCTGTTGTTCCAAGTTGCTTAATGTTTCTAGTTCAAATAGTCCCCTAATCTATAACTTGCTGTTTATAATCTGTTGTTTCTCATTTGCTGTTCTTTGCTGATAACAAAGCCTGTTAGTTGGTAAACTTTCAAGGATTGCCTAACTTGTTTCCATAGCACCTCCATGGATTAATATTTATTGCTTATTTAGTTATAAAGATTTTCCTATCCAGTTTACGTGACTAGGATAAAAATATGTTCCAGATAGTTTAGATTAGTGAATATCTACTTCCAGATTAATACTAATACTGATATCAGTGAATTATAAGTGTTTTATGATCATAAATAGAAATTTAGTGGTTGAATGAGCATTGACAGTTTTGAAGATTTTCTATGAAGTAAGAAATAGAGCAAACCACTTACCTATAATTGGTACACAAAGTTTTATGAAACAACTGAAATATTAAGGCAGAATAATAAAATACATAAAAGTCTGTACACTTTTATGCTATGTTTCAATCAATGGCAAATTACATATACTGTGGTAGCCCCAGAAGATTCTAAGGAGGTCCAAGGGGTTTTTTGCCTCATAATTTTACTGTTCCTTCTATGTTGAGATACACAAGATCTATCACTGTGTCATAATTGCCTCTAATACATTAATATGCAGAACAGGTTTGTTGCCCAGAGCAATGCCTATACAGCCTGGTGTTTAGAGGGCTATACCATTTAGGTTTGTGTAAGTACAAATGAATGTTGACTTACAGATAGTGACAATTGCAAAATGTATATTAACCTGTTGTACTCTTGTATTTGTCAGGAAAGTCATGGACTAGAAAGAGATACACTGTGATGATACAAGCACAATACAGAAAACCACATGAAACAAGCTAATAAAAAAAAAGGTCTTTTTGGTTTGTTTACAAACACAAATTGTAGAATAGAAAGTGAAAAATTAGAAATCTCTTATTTCTTATTAGAAATAAATGTACTGCTTTTTATATAAAAAGATTTTAGCCAGGCATAGTGGCACATGCCTGTAATCCCAAATTTGGGAGAGTAACACAGGAGGATCACTGTGAGTTCCAGGCCAGCCTAGCCTAGGCTACATAGTGAGTTCAAGGCAGCCTGAACTATATAGTGAGACCCTGTTCCAAAAAAAAAATTTATATCACTGTACAAATCACCTAGTATACAATACTGCACTTTTATAAATATGAAATTTAAAATTCATGGCACTTCTTTTCCATGATACTGGGGATTGGACATCTCTTGAAAGATCTTTTAAAAGCCAATAACTTTTTCTCCTGAAGTAGAGCTTAAAAGCCAATAACTTTTTCTCCTGAAGTAGAGCGTTTTATTATATCTTTTAAAACCCCTTTATATTTCTCATTATTCTTGGTCTATTTTCTGATGAAATTAGATCATTTCTCAATTATATCTTAAAATAAGAAAGGGCTTTTATATCTTTCTACAATCTCTGTTTAGTTACCTGTTTAATGTCATTGTATTTGCAGGTTTGACTGAGCTGAATGATAGTCCGGTTCCTCTGGAGCTTGAACGCTGTAAATCTCCCACCTCAGGTAAACATGAATGGTATTTTTTAAACTTCTCATAATTCACTGCAGTGATCATTGCTTTATTTTTATAATTCTTATGATATGAAATTCATAGTTCTATTAGTTATGTTTCAGTTCATGAAATTTAACCATAAAGAAATCTGATTTCACAAATGAATAGAAATGCAGTGATGCCTTGGTTGTTGAACTTGATTCATTCCAAATTCATGTTCAAACACCAAAAATTTTGAGAAATGGACATATTTGCAATAAGAAATAATGGGAAACCAAATGATTTGTTCCGAGGTCCAAAAAATTATGCTTATAAATTCATTTTTCCATGACCTCAACAAATTTCACAATGAGTTTTTTCTTTAACTGTATCGTGGTTCTCAGAGTTTTCCTTTTAGCTTTATTGCTGGTATCACTAAATTTCTTTGTAGCCATGGTAATAATATTTTATAAAAATGAAACAGGAAAAAAGCACAATGACGAATGTCTTAATGTGCTAATACAAACACTATGCATATGTTGTTTGGATGAGGGCAGCACTCAGACTGAAGCGTCACCCCTTTGTGTCCCTGGTGAGATGCACAGCATGACTTACTCTCTCCCCATACAGGTTTTTTCAAGTCGGATATTTAGGTTAGTAATGCAGCAAAATTACAAACACTGAGCAGATTTTTTTTGAACTTTGCATTTTGAGTAGTAGAAATTTTGAACCTGGAGCCATTTGACAACTGAGGTATTACTGTAAATGCTTTTAAAAATATTTCTGAGCCAAAATAAAATTAAAATCGGAAGTCCGAGTATAACAATTTTAAAGATTTTTTTAAAAGTTTATTTTGTTTAAAAATTAATAATGCCTAATAAATTTCAAACAAAATAGATAATATTATACAGAAACTTTTTTATCCTGGGACTAGAACTGAATTAGTAGGAAATATATAGGTACAAGAGCTAATGTTACCATTCCTTTGAACTGCCATCTTGAAACATTAATATTGATTGACAAAGAAAGAAACAGTATATGGTATGAAATGAAATATCAAGATAAAGTGGAGGCCCATTTAAATATACTGAAAAATGAGAAAAAAGATTCCTAGGGATGTTTTTAATATATGAAAAAATTAACAAAAATCTTTAGGTAGTGAGATGGATTTTTGCTTACTTTTAAAATTTTATTTGTCTGATTAGTCTCATTTTTCTATAATTAATTGTAGAAAGATATAAATTTTTGAGCACCAAAAATATTAGATATCTCTTTGATACTAAATGGTGCATCTTTTATACGGGGTAACAAAAGATTGTAATACCTTCGTATTTAATTAGTGTTCATTTAAAACTTACATAAATTTATAAAACATTAATCATATCTTTGTAAAACATGAATGTAGACTTTTAGAAACTAATTTAGAATTATAACATTTTTTTCAATTTACTCCACCATTTAAAAGTTATTTATTTCTTATCCTTTTTTCAAGATTTTTATTCTGAAAACTCACACATTTGCTCTTCCTTTTACATTCTCATTGGTACCATCTTAATTTAAAAAATTATCAGCTCATATCAAGAATAATTAAACAACATCCTACCAGATATCCTTGCTTTCCAAGCTACCTTTTACAATCCATTTTACCTGTCATATTGCAAAATTGATTTTCTTAAAATATTATTGAAATCACATTTTGTCAAGATAGGAATCTTTAATATAAAATATAATTCAGTATCTTATAGCACATTTATATAATTCCACCTTAAATTCTCATCCACAATCTGAATTTGAATAGTAATATATTTGCCTAGTGTAACCATCAAAAAAATTGAATAGAATTGTCTTTCCCATCATGTCCCTACACATTATTTCTCTCCTCAAAAATACTATTGTTAGTTTCTTATTTATCTTTCTAGGCATTTTGTATCTGTAAACAAACTTTTAAAAAGTATTCTATTTAGCTTCTTGTTTTATTCACTTTGCTATAGTGTGCTTGTCTCACTATATAATGTAACTTGTCTTTCAGTTTCATTTCATTAATCACTTCTGCTTTCTTTTTTATAGTAATATGATGTTGAATTATATGTATGTACTGTAATTTATTCAGTTGACCTATTAGTGGGCATTTAGTTTGCCATCAGTCTTCTGCTATTGTAAACAATGGTGCAGTGACAACCTTGGCACCTCTTTTTAAATATGTGTAAGTACCTATATGAGATAAATTCTTAAAATTAGAGTTTCTGAGTCAAAGAGTATATGGTTGTGTAATTTTTATAGAAACTTCCAAATTGCTGTCCTTAAGATTTGCAAGATTTTTATCCTAGCAATGATATGCAAATATTGGTTGTCACCTGTTAAAATTTTTGCACATCTAATATGTAAAAAGGATATGTCAGTGTTACTACAGTGAAGATTGAACACCTTTTTATATGTTTAAGAACTCCTGAAATCTTTTTTTCTGTAAACCATCATGCATTACTCTGTCCTTTTTCTATGGGATTATTTGTCCTTTTTAATATCAATTTTTTTACCTTTTATAAATTAAGGAGAGTATCTCATTGTGATGTATAATTTGAAAATTTGTCTCAATTTAACCTTTAACTTCGTGACATCTTCTCCTTGAGAAGTATTTGTAACCAGACATTAATCTTTTTTTTAAAGATACTTTATGTCCAACAGTTTGCATACTATTGGGATTATTTAACATTTGGGTAACATTCCTCAACCTAGTCAACTATCTGTTGTAATTTTACTTTATACACCTCTGTTTTCTCTCTAAATAAAAAATAGTTTCATTTTAGTAATTTTGCAAACAGATACAAAAGATGAGATTCTATTTTTCTTTAATTTGACTGACACTTGATGTATTCTAATTTTTATATACAGTAGGTTTTACATTTCATTTTTTAATTTATTTTTGCTTTTATCTTTATTAGTTACTTCTTTCATTTGGTATATCCTATTTTTCTTTTTCAACATTTTGTGGCATGTGGTTAATATTTTTATGTTTTCTCTTTCTTATATGTTGATATAAGAATTCAATGCTACATTTCCCTTGGAACACTTCATTGAATGCGTCACATAGTTTTTCATAAGTTGTGACTTTATAGCATTATTTGCTTTGTGTTAGACAATTTAAATTTTTTGGCCCAAGAGTTATTTAAGATAAATTTGTAGCATTAAGTAGCAATAAGTGTTACTTTAAGAGTTTCACGTCATTAAATATATTCCGATTACTTGACCTGTCATAAATAATAGGTGAATATACTACTACTTATGTGTATCTCCATTTTCTTTATTATCTTTAAAGATATTTGTGCTGTGTTATTTCATGTGTAGATATTTGAAAGTATATTTATATTTTAAGGTACAATTTTATTATTAGTCATCATTATTTATTTCATATTGTATGTTTTTTTTACTTCAATGCCACCTTGTTCACTATTACTACAACTCTTGTTTCTCTAGTTTAGAATATTCTGGAATACCTTGAATATAAATTTTTGGGTAAATAGTTTTTATTCAGGTATAATATATAAACCTCAAGTAAGAGGTTTAACCTCGTCCTAATAGTTCAGCTACATTAGCTTTACAGATGAACACATCATAAAATAATACCAGATAGAATCTCAGAAACCTCCCTCATATACTCCTTAGCCACTACCCTCCACAGAGGTACTTATTATCATGTCAGATAGTTCTGGGGATTTATTTCTATAATCTAGTATTGTGGGAGTCTCAGAATGAATTTGTCAAGTATTTTTCTTGTTTCTTATTTCACTCAACGTTGTATGTTTATGCATACATATATACATATATATACATACATATATATAATATTCACCTATGTTGCTGTGTGATATATGTTGCTGTGTAATATTCTATTATATAAATATACCTCATTTTGTGCAATTTATTATTATTGGGCATTTAGGTAGTTTTTGGCTTGGGGCTATTACAAATAAAGCTGATGTGACCATATTTTACATTTTTAATGCAAATATAAATGCATTTTGCTTGTGTATATGTATCTGAGAGTGGAACTTAGGGATATAGGGCATGCACATTTTCTGCTTTAGTAAATACTACCAATGAATTTTCTAAAATAGTTGCATGAATTTTCTTCCAATTGCAATGTTTCAGAGTTCTATTCTTCCCATATACTTGCCAGTGTTTAATATTTTGGTATTTTTAAAGTGTAATCATTCTAGAGTGTATGTAGAAGTATCTCATTGGTATTAAGTTGAACTGCGTATTTCTTGATGTCTAATGATCTTAGTGAATTTCACAAGTGTATTGATTATTGATATCCTCTTTGATGTTTAACTCTTTGGGTAACTGAGTTACCAAAATTTTCTTACTGATTTTTTATTTACAGGAAGTGTGTGTGTGTGTGTGTGTGTGTGTGTGTGTTGGATAGAAGTTTTCTGTTGGAGATTCTTTTAATGCTCATCTAATTCAATTTACCGATCTTGTTTTATTGTTAATGATTTATATGTTTTGTTTAAAGAGAACCTTTGACCACCCCCAGATCATTAAGCTCCATTTCTGTATTACCTTCGGGAATCCCTATTGTTTTACCTCTCACAGTTCAGTTATACTCCCATTTGAAATTTATTTCTGTTTATAATGTAAGGAAGGAGCCAAGGTAATTGATAAGTGCCACTTACAGGTAAATTACCATTTCCTTCACTGCATTGCAGTGAAACATTTGTCATACATTAGTGGAATTCACTGTGCACATGGGGTGTGTATGTGTGTTTGTGTGTTTAACAACTATATGTTCTATTCCACTGGCGTGTTTATTATCATTTATTCAAACTTTTAATTTGCAAGTTTATATATTTTTTATCCGACTGTAGTTTCTTCAATTTTGTTTTTGTGGTTCTCTCTGAACATTGTTATACCTATTCTAGGTATTTGTATTTTCATATAACTCTGAAAAAATTTACCAGTTCACATACAAACGTTCTAAGATGTTGATTGCAGCTTCATGTGATCTTTAGATTGTTTGGACATAATTTACATATTCAGCAATACCAAATTTTCCCTTTAGTGTCACACATTTATATGTGTACTTCATCTCAGTAATGTTTTCAGTTTTCTTTGTAGAAGTCATCTTTCATTAGACTTATCCTTCTGTATTTGGTCTTTAGTCTACTATTGTGTTAATTGGCATTTGTTCTAATTGTTCATGGCTAGAATATGAAAATGTTATTAATTTTTACATATTGAGCTTACATTCAGCAAACTTCCTAAATGTATTTGTTAATTCTACTAGTTTCTAAGGTCTTTTAAATTTTCTATGTATTCAATTACCCCCCCAGTAAAATGACAGTTCTAGTTCTCTTAAAGGAAGATATTAGATAAGACCTCCATGCTCATAATATTGAATAGACATGGCACTAGCAACATATTTTTCTTGTTCTTAATCTCAGGGATAGTGCCTAAATAGTTAATAATTGCTTATGATAATTATCGAAGTGGTTTTGGTAGCTATCCTCCTCTTAGCCTTGGCTGATGATGTTTCTCCCTTCATTAAAGTTAAAGCAGATCTGGAAATGCTACCACCATGACATGTGTTTTTTTCAGGGCAAACTCAGAAGACTTTGCATGTAATTAAGTGAAATGATTCAAAGTAGGAAAGGTTTGATGACTTTCATATTGTTACTTGGAGCAAAAATGATGTACTGTGATCAGATTCACTTATCACTTTAATACTAATAGTATCAGTTGTTATGTTTCTAGATTTTTAAATGTATAAGTAGGAGATAAGACCTAATACTCTCTTGCCTTCTCTCACTTCCTTCTTAATTTTTTCCCTCATGCAGTGGTTCTCAAACTAAAACCTGTATCATAATTATGTGAACAGTGTTAAAACCTAGATTACAGAGGGCCAGAGATTCTAATTCCCTAGATCTGGAATAGAAACTGAGATTTTTTTTTTTTTTGATTCCTTGTAAGATCCCAGATGACGTTAATGTTTCTCATTTCTGGACCTCTTGAGGACCATTGCTGTATGAAACGTCTTTTTGGAGACTTTACACTTCCACCCCTTTAAATCTGCTAAAAAGAAATCAGGTAAAAATATTGGTACAGTCTCTGAATAAGAGACTTCAAGAATTAGAAAAGCCAGGAACAAGAAATAACTTTAAACATCTGATTTTCTATATAGCTCTCAAACTCTGAGAGATAATACAAAGTGAAGGTTCAGACTATTAAATATTTCCTTAAATGTAATGAAAGAATACAGAATAGAGATTGGGAATTGAAGAACTCAGTGAGCCAACCAGAATGCTAATATACTCAACATTCAGGATAATATAATAATTTCTTGTGATTTATTCATTTATTCAACTATTCAACAAATAATTTCCAGTTTCTACATTTAAACATTATGCTATTTAGTGAGAATTAATGAAAAATAAGTATATTGTATCACAAGAGGAACTTACAGTATACCTGAAGAAATAAACATAACACTAATAATTATAAAAGTTGTTAATACTTTTCTGAGCTATGCAGTGTTTTTTTATTCATCATTGTGCAATTTATGTCCTCTACAGACTCACCTTGTAAGAGATTGGATGGGTATTAACATTTAGCTAGCAGAGAATTTAAATTTCCTAAAGAAAACTGTCCCTTTTTTGAATAAAGATTGCAGTGACTTCAAACCTTCAACTGTGTGTTCTCAGGAGCTAGGCCTTTTCTAATCCTTTGTACCAAAGACCATGTTTATGCAGACTAGCATCAGTCCTGACACTGCTTTACCTTTATAGCCATTTACCCTCATAATCCTCTCTGACTATAACCTACAACATACTTACGGTACCAAGTTGAAGTGAAGGCTAAGATGACGTAAATATTTATCTTTATTAAAGATATCTTTATTTAGATGTCATAGAGGTTAATGTTACAAAAATATTAACAAGGAGTACCCAACTCTGTTGTACTTAGACTTAGGCTAGAGTTGGATCTTAAATCATGTTTTGAATGCTTCTTCTGGGAAGTCCCATGTACCTAAACTCCCACTAGTAGATCCCTCAAGAAGCTTTGTTTTTCCTTCCTAACAGTTCTGTGCTATAGCAGTCCTTACATTTATTTCATTTAAAGACACAAAATACATTCTTTTCTATGTCATTATTCTGATATTTACCTTTAAGGTAAAGTTCTTGGTTCACTTGGACTAAGAAATTACATGCCAATAGTTTTGTATTCCCCCACTTTAGGGCTTGCTACCCGAACTCCTGAGGCAGCACCAGGCTTTTCTAGGAATGAAATACCAGGTGTTAGAGAAATCAAGTACATCACTTGCCAGGTGAAGGTGAAAATATTTTTTATGAATAAAATATTCATATTCCTATAATTTTTTAACCTTCATGATTTATCTCAACACTTTGTTTTCATTTGTTGTGCTGAAAAATGTAGATGTCTCAGGGTAAATGATGAAAAATTTCCCTACATCAATTGTTTAAGCTGCAGACATTGATTTTATCATATATCAGCATATACAATTTTTAAGACTTTTGTCAATGATATTTAAATGTTCCACAGAATTTTGATAGTTTTTTTCTTTAAACCTGCATGGTTTCATCAAGCTTAAAGAAAAGAAGGAGAGTGAACAGTGAATTCAGAGAAAACTCAGAAACTGGAAGTAAGGGGATTTTATAAAATTCCCTGTAATTCATCACAATTAAGAATTTTCTATTATCAGCAACAACCATGTTGATCATGGACATTCTATCATAAAGTTGCCTCTTTGGAAGGGTCTATAATCAATAATCTTATGGAGTCACTGATATTTTATTCTACTTATAGGAACCAAACAGACTCAAACACTGTCTCTTTAATAATTAGGCATTCACCAAAAAATGACTGTGTCCATATTCGCAACTCCAAGGAATTATTGTTAGAGGCCTTAACTAAAGTCAGTAGCCAGTGAAAATATAACAACTGTTGAAATTCTCCAAATATTAGAGTTTTTTTCTTATATACTACAGTGCCCCTAGGAGATAACTTTTTCTGATTGGAAAACTAAAGCTCAGAGTATTTAAGTGAGTAGAGGTCAAAATCCAAGTTAGTTATATTTGGTTTTAAAGCTTATGCTTTTTCACTGGTGTTATCATTAAGGAGAAAAAATCATAATCATGATGAAAATTTTATGACATTATCCATGAGAAAATAAAAAGTAGCTGAGTTATAAAGAGACAATGGTCTAGCAAAGAAATTCAAAAGAAATAAGAAATAGACTTCCCATAAAACATCAGAAGAAAATAGTTTACCAATTAAGTTTCAGCAAAAACTGATTTTGAAAATCTAGTTTTTATGATTCATGTACCCAACAGCATTATAATCACATTTTGAATTTATTAGGCTTTGTTTGCTAAAATTATAATCTATAAATGTGTAATACTGTGCAGCAAACTAACTAGTTTTCATGTTTATTATGTAATTCCTAAAACAACACTAAAGAGTGGTATTGTTATCATGTTATGTGAATTGAAAAATTATGGCTAAGAAAAAGATTCTATGACTTGCCCAAGGTTATCCTGCTAATAATGACTTTGTCTGAATCTAGATCTTCAGGCTTCAAGGTCCTCTGACTTTTTTGGCCCTGATTATTTGGCACCAAATTATTTGGCCTTCTACAATTTTTTTTAAATAGGTATCTCTAGAAGTTTCTCTAGAAGTTATCTCTAGAAGTTTATAATTCAAGATGGGAAAAAGTAGACATATATAATGCATCATGATTACTGAACAAGTAAACATTAGTAGTCATTGATTCATTAACCTTGCTAAGTAAAAATACAATATATATTTTATGGTAAAGGAGGAGTCATGACATTAAACATTTTTATGCTGGAGTAAATTCTAATGCCAGTGCTTTATTGCCTGGCTGTATCTTCACCATTTCTGGAGAAAAATTAAAATAATGAGTGGCAACAAAATTAGAAGTGTGTAGGCTTTTCACATTCTAACATGGCAGACTGACTCTAGTGTGTTTGTATTTTTTTAACGTTATATACAGACATATCAAGTGTTTATCCTTAGTTTCTGGTTCAGGGACATAAAATTCATTACTGTACTCCAATCAATTAATCAACAATAAGATAAATCATATATTAATTTTTCAAAACTTTTAATCAAAACAACTTTTAATTTAACATCAGACTTATTTATTGTAGAGGAGACAGGTAGACCAATAAAGTGGTATATCTTACGTCAGGAAGATTGCAATGCTTGGTATACAAAAACAGCTTCAAAGTCAGAAATCTTTGACCTTACCCCAGTCACTTTCTACCATTGTAACTTTAGCAAATTTCTTAACCTTAAGCATTTGCTAGTGTTCAGAAATCCTCAATTATAGATAGTTGTTAACATCTATCACCTCACAGAGACTGAGCTTGGTGTCCTTGAGCATTCTAGACTTCCAAAAATTAGTTGTAGCTGAGCCACAACAAAGTAAAAACCCTAGTGTACAAAGTGAAAGTAAGAGTGCTACATAGTTCTATGAATTCTTCTAATGGGGCACTTCTCTCCTTATAATTAGCACCTTCTATTCATGAGAAAAATGGAAGATCAAAGGTTATGAGGGAAAATTTTTTAATTAAGAAGGAACCCAAAGACCTATTAATGTGACAAAATCTAATCATAATCACTTTTTGAAAACCCAGCAAAGTACTATCTATATTAATTATTTACCTATATCTGTGTCTATATCCATATCTATACATAGTTGGAAAACAAAGGACAATAAAACTTCTTTTATATGGAATATCAGAATTGTATAAAAATGTAAGAAGTGCTTCTTATACAATGACCCTGTAGGTCGGTTAATATTCATGAAACCTTGAAACATTGTTTCTCAAAATGTGCTCTGAAAACTTCTTGATGTCAGTGTCACAACATCATTCTTAAAAATGCAAACTCCTACTGAACTGAGAGTAGCTAGCTAGAGGTGACAGTAAGTCTCTCCAGGTAGTTTGAGAGCAGAAATCCGTTATTGTTCATTGCTCCAAAGGTTAGGAATGAGACAAATTGGCAAATAATAAAGAAAAGTAGTTTGAGCTGGAATATAAGGAAATATTGTAAAAATTACAACAACTGAAAATTAGAATTGTTTTTACACTTTTAAAGGTTTCTATCATGGAATTAATCAAACAGAATATCAAGAATGTTGTAGGAGAAATACTTGTATTGCATAGGATATTGGACTAGGTGACTTCCAAGATGCCTTTGAGGCAGGAGTGCTTCTTCTCTGTGAAAACTGCTAAGCCAAAGAGTAGTAAGAAAGTTCTGTTTTCATTTTCTCTCCTTTGGCTAACACTGTAAAATGAGACTAATGAGTATGCTTCAGTTTAAATAGCTGTAGGAAATGAAATTTAGCGAGCTACATTCCCTTTGGCATACTGCAGACATTTCCTTCTATTCAAGCTCATTCTACTTTCCTTTATCATTTACTGTCTCGGTTCTAACCTCTGGAGTGATGAAGAATAACTGATCATTGCTCTCATCTATTAGATCCAAAAAGACCTGAAGAGCTAGGTGCAGTGTAGTCCCAGTCCTCAGGAGGTTGAGGCAAGAGGATCACCGCAATTTCAAGTTGGTCTGGGCTACATAGTGGGCTCAAGGCTGCATAGCAAGATCATGTTTCAAAAAACAAAAACAAACAAACAAAAGCTCTGAAGAGAACATGCCACTTCCAGGCACTAAATATTAAGAAGTCTCCTAAATACATTTCTAATACTAGGTTTTTCTTAATATTCTAATATACTAGGTTTTTCTAACACTTGAACATGTTTTCTTAATTTTCTCAGTCTTCTTTAGAGTACATTTCATTGCAACTTTCTGACTTCCCTGCTCAACATTCATTCAGCAAACATTTGTAGCATACCTACTCTACCAGTACTTGAGGTTTTGGGAATGCACCCTCTACCTTTGGAAAATTTAAAATGTGAGAATTTTATTGAATAATAGAATAAAAAAAGTCTAGAATAATAGAATGTATTAAGTAATATGCACAGGTGCTATAGAAATTAAGAGAAAACTATTAAATCAGTCTTTAAGTTCACGGTTGCCTTCAGAAAAGAAGTAATCTTTGAGCTATTCTAAAGGATGAGCAGAGCTTTACTAAAGGACATCTAAAACAAAGGAATAATTTGTGCTTAAATAAGAAGTCTGTTATTAACGAAGTACTCTAATCGATCCTACCATCTAGTCCCTCCCCCAGTTACACAACTGAAGGTGAGATCTGAGAGTGACTCTAAATTTTAGGTTGGAAAGTAGTCTCCAGGAAGCTAAAAACATAGGTGGTAAATTGGAGGATTGGCTGGGAATTCCAAGCACATGAGCAAATTTAAGAATCAGAATAAAATGTGGGATGTGGGATGTGACTTCTCCATCAGAAAGAATAGTCGGGAAGGAGAAAATACCTGTCAGTGTAGTCATATTCTGCTGTGTGAATCTGGGATCAGGGAAGGCACTGGTTTGCCTTCACTTTGAAAGCATTGAATTACTTCCATTTTGGAGATAACTAGCACTGTGTACATATAAAGACCCCCTTAAAAACAAGATGAAAATCATTAAAAATATACATTAGGTGAAAGTTTATTATAATGAGATGAATTTGTTCCCATAGTTAAAGATTATTTTAAGTAATGAACACCTCTCCAGTCTATCTAAATTATAAATCACCATACAAAAATACTTTATTAACAACTTCTCCTAAGTACAATTATTGCATATAGTTTACTTTTCATATTTTAATATAAATAACATTTTTATTTATGTTAATTATGAACTCAGATTATTAAAATCTGATTTGACTTTATCCTAATCTTGATGCTATTGCTTTATTAGAGTGATAATATTTACGTTTGCTTTCATACATAGGTTAGCATGCCAAATTAGTTAGCAGTGTGTGCCCTTTATGTTTAGGCCAAATCCAGCTTGCTAGCTGGGGATGATTTGTGGATTAAGGATGAGCATTAAATTTTTAAATGGTTCAAGCAAAATCAAAGGACAAGCAGTATTTCATGACACATGACAAGTATATTTAGGTTTATATTTAAGTTTTATGTAGTCTAGTGTAAAATGTATTATAAATCATATTCAAGCTGAAACATCAGATCTAAGATCAATATGCTATTTGATAGATAAGAAAATTACCCTGCAACCTGATGAAGGGATTTTTTTTCCAAAGTTGTATGAATAGGTAGTAACAAATCAGATGTTTATGGGGCATGCTTTTCTGATTTTAAATTGAGTGTTATTTCTCCTGTGTCACTCTCCTATATAAAATTTTCATACAGCATTCATAGTTATAAAGAAAACACTTATTAGAAGGACTAAATTAATTGGTTCAAATTGAGTCAAAGTATTGACAGAAAATATTTCTAATGATTTTCTCTAATGCTATTCTTTCTATGATACCATATATACCAATTAAATAGCTTTAAAACTACCCACTATATTATTTTAATATCGAGGGAAGTCTTTTAATACATTGTAAGAGTATACTTATGTAAATTTTTTCTAGATAACTTGATTTATATTAATATAAATTTATTTTCAAATATCTTGTACTTTCAAAATGTTTCATCTACTCAATTCAACATCCTGATATTCCAAAAATAATGTTATTAATTCATCTATTAGTTTCCTTGATTGTATCATATAATAAAATTTTGTTTTAATTTCAAAAAAAGTTCAGAGTTAGTCAGCTTTTAACCTTTTATTATTATTATTTGTGATACGATCTTAGACATACCTCTATACCTCTTAGATATGTTTGAGATTAATTTTTGGTTTTTCCAAGTTAAATAAGACATGATATTTCATACCACATGTGAAAAAAACTATGTAAATATTCATTTTATTTACTGTCTTGTTCTTATTTCTCTTTTCTTATTAAATATTTACCACTGAGTTTACTACTAACATTGGAATAATATCCTGCTTCCCCATACATGCTCACTAAATGTAATGTTCATCAAGATATTAATATCATAAAACATGCTATTCCCCCCCACCTCCTCTTTAATTTAGTATAATTAACAACTACCTTTTTCCTTTTTCTGTTGTTTCAGTCAAAGGATCAAGAAAGTTAAGTCTGCCAACAGATCTTAAAGCTGATCTTGGTACGGTAGGCAAAAGCCAACAATTTTCAGTTTTTTACATTCATTTGGCTGAACATTTTTACCAACCAATCCGTGAATAACACAAGTTTCCTAATGGCAGTATTTAACAGCTTTCCAAATGATCTTTCTTAAAAATCACCATACAGTTCTGTTGGCAGCATTCGATATTTTGTTTGTTGATAATCATTTTACAAAATTTTGTTTTATAAATCATTAGACACAAGTTATGTAATATTTGTTTTCTTATCATGAAAATGCTTTAAAACATTCACTTGTCACACATTTAAAGCTTTTGTAGCTATAATCACATAAATGAATGTAGTTTTCTGGAGTTATATTCATGATTGTATTTCACCATTTTCATGTTCATTTTAAGCGTGGATGGTTTATGAAAATTTGGAGATATATGAAAGATAGAATAGTCATATCCTTTTCACTTTAATAAAGGAATTTTTGTACTTAAAAGTATTCACAAGATTTTAATTTCTGCTTCTAAGAATATTATCAATGTTTTACCTCATACTAGTCATTTTTTATTGTTAATACACAAAAATATAAAAGGTATACATCTCAATGGGATAACCTGTAACATTCGATACCTCTATGCATTGAATTAATGTTTAAATCAGGTTAAACATGCAGTATTTATCTCCTCATTTATCATTTATTTGTAATGACAACTTCCCATATCATTTCTTTTATTTCCTTGAAATATATAGTACCTCATTATTATCTACAATGTGCAAAAGTACCTCAGAGTTTCTTGCTTGTATGAAGCAGTAATGTAGTACCCATTGATCAACATTTCTTTATCCCTACCCACCCCAATATTGCATTTTAAAAACTCATTTCCTGAAAATATTCAGAAAAAATTTCATAAAGCTCTTTAAAGAAAAGTCTATATATGTGAATTATTCTTGCATAAAACCTTGGCATAAAATATACCCTAGGTTGCTTGCATCATGCTTTAAGAAGATTATTTTCTAGTAATCTGTCATCTGTTAGTGAAAAATGAAGAAATTTAGGAAGGTATTACACTGAGCCAGATGAGAGCCTGCATTAGAAGAGCAGTGAAAATAAAAGGAAAGCAGGGTGTATGTGAGAGATTTAGCAGCTGATAGTTTTGGGCCTCGATGTAGGCAAGCAGGCCTAAAAAGGCATTAGCAATAAGAGGAATCAAGGATGGCTATACAATGTTGAAAATAACTCTCACGGAGAATACCTGGTTTGAAAAAGAAAGGAAAATGAGTTTGAGTTGCTGGAAGATCATTCATATTAAATATATAGTGAACATTTATAAATGTCAAGCCTAAAGTAATGGTAAAATTCATCCATATAAGGTATTAGCGAGTATGTATATGAACTGCTCACTTGAAGTTGAAAGAAAAATGACATATTGGCTATCTTTGGATGCTAACCTACCTTCTTCATTGCAGCAATCCTTATTTGGAGTAACAGAATAACATTAAGGAGTACAATAATAGTAGTATATTAGATACATTTAGAGGCTTTAATCATTGGCATTTTATGAAGAAGTTGCCAGGTTGATTAATAAGAAATTCCTTTATAACTACCATTTTTACATGTAGTAAAAAACTATAGTCTTACATTTTAACAAATATACAAATATTTTTCATTTCTAGAACACAAGACTTTGAATTTAAAACCCTAAAATTTAACTGAAAGAATTTATGCCTCAAATGTACATAATCTAGGGATTGGTATGTTGCATTACTAACATATTGATATATATGCATAATCAAATGCTGTAAATGAAATTAAGGCCCCCATAAGCTCTCAAAGAAAATCTACAGAATGGTGTCCAGCCAACAAAAAGATTCAGGGAGAGACCATTATAAAATGTCAAGTAGTGATTATTTAGTTCACTTCATTGTAGAACTAAAGTTTTACATTGGTGGTAAATATGATTACAAATGTATAGAATGTATACTTAAGAATCTTGACAATATAAAAATAATAGTATTTGAAAATAAGATGTTAGAAGTAAAGAGATTAAGGTAGCCAACAAAAGAGTTAATTTTTCTATAATGAAATTTAGTGGTGAATTGGTGGTTGAGAGCAAAGAGAAGTAGAAGAGGAATTATATTAATTTTACCTTTCATAACCCTGATGATCCTGGAAACTAATTGTAAAACTATTGTGAAACTTCAGTTTTGTGAAGTAGTCCCCCGTGTAGAACAAAATTGCTGTGAGTAGTGGAGTATGGGTCATTCTGTTCATTTCTCATTTATGAAATTTACTGGTAGGTATCAAGCTAATTAAAAAGTGAGTTCATTCCATGGTCCTCAGTTTGGATCAGTATCCCAACAATGTATTGCTGACAGTATGAACTCTGACTTCACATGTAGGGTATTTGTGAGTACATTAAAGATGCAAAACTCACTAGCATACTGGAGGGAAGCCAGATGCCTTTGTGTTATCTGAGATCAGTTTGGTGGTACTGGAGACTGGGTCCCAGTTTCAGCTTCTTCACCAAGAGACTTCTCTGGTCTGGGTCAGCTATAAATACCTCATGTACATTGCTGATGCCTCAAATAGTATACAAGTTTCAACTTTAAAAATAGTCATTGTCATTTTTGAGTGTATCAGTTGTTTCATACAGTAGCGTTACTGTATCTATTGACCATGACTGTTGCCCAGTGCTCTTTAACCACTATAGTGGTGAGTATTGACCCTAATCTCCAAAGGAGACATTCCAAAACAGAGAATCAAGCACAGCATCTTAGCCATGGAATATATTCACAACTTAGACAAAAAGGGCACAAACAGGGACAGCAAATACAGCCTAGAGAAGCCTCTCCTGAATAACGTCGCTCAAGCTCCTATTTAGGAGGCAACCAAGCAAGATGGCCGAAAATTTTCATTATGAGAATTGATGGAGCCATGACAATTTGGGATTTTAAGAGTCTTAAATCCAGGGCCTTCAAGTTGTATAAAGCTGATAGAACCTCTGTGATCTAGCATGACAAACTACAACTGACTACAACTCTGTTACTTGAATGACAGTAGGGAAGGCCAACCACAAGGAAACACTGAAAGTGCATCCTGTGTAAATGTCATTTGTGTTTCTGGTTTGAATGCAATTGGTGAAAACATTCAATTTTAAAAGCAGCCCTCTTTTTTTTTTTTTTTTTAGATAGGGTCTCGCTATGTAGCTAAGGCTACTTTGAACTCACTATGTATCCTAGACTGGCCTTGAAGTTGTGGCAATCCTCCTGCCTCAGCCTCCCTAGTAATGAGATCACATGCATGTGCCGCCATGCCCGACCCAGTAGTCTGTTTTAAAATGTTTACTTATTTATTTTTGCTGTTTTATTTCATTCTTTCCCAAAGTATTACTGTAAGCATTTATTATGGGAAATTGTGCAGGAATGTTAAATTATTTCCTAGAAAATTAAGTAAAAATACTAAGTGTGTTTTTATATGATAGAACTAAGATAAAGTGTCTCTGTCATGTCAATAAGCATAAGCAGAATAATTCTGTTTTATAAGAAGACTTTCCACATTTATTACAAAATAAAACTAAACAAGAGAAACATCTAAAGAAAAAAGATCAGTAGGAAGATATAGTAGACAAATACTAGGAAAAATAAAATAGGAGTTGTGATATTTGTATCAATTAAATTCAAGAACAGGCATGGTGGTGTGCGCCTGTAATCCCAACATCCTGGGAGCCTGAGGCAAAAGGATCGCTGTAAATTTGAGCCCAGCCTCAGCTACAAAGTGAGTTCCAAGGCCAGCATGAACTGCATAATGAAACCCTGTCTTAAAAAGACAAAAAAATACTCAACGCTAACTACATTGAGAAAGGTGGTTATATTTATAGTGATGAGATATACAATCCACAATGAAACTATTTCCCAAATATTCATGCACTAAATAACAAGTAGGATTAGAAATTCTAATAGGATTAACAAGTAAACCTAGCTGTCGCACATTCAAAACTACCAGAAATATATGAAAATAATGAATTAACAGAATTGCAATAAAAATAATGAGAGATCATTATATAAATGTATTGACAAGAAACTAGAAAGACCAAGAGAAACCAAGTAACAGAATTAACATGATGAAAGAAACACAGATTAAAACTACAATGTGGTATTACTGTATATCTGTAAAAATGGCATTTATCCAATGGATGAAAGCAAAAGAGATGGTGAGGATGTGGTGTAAAAAGAAATACTGTACACTGTTTGTGTACAAATTAATAATGTGAATATGAAAAAGTAGTATGGAGGATCCTCGGAAACTATTACTACTATAGGAGCCAGAAGTTCTGCTTCTAGATATTTATTCAAAGAAATAGAAGTCAAGTACTTGAAGTGATGCTTGTATACTATGTTCAGAAGATTATTCATAATATCCACCATATGGAATCTCAGAAGTGTCTACTATAGATAAATAGATAAAAATGAAAATATATTAAGTAACAGATGTATTACCTTAATCTAGCCATTCTACAATGTTCAACAAATATCAAAACATCATACTGTACACCATAAATGTGAGGTATTTTTATTCATTCATTGCAGAAAATAAATAAATCAATAAAGTGGGAGGAAAGATCAAATCTGCTATAAAGTTCTTGCCCCAAATTCTTTGAATGGGTAGAAATTTAAATGCAATTCATTTCTGCTTTAAGGTGGCATACAAATTCTGAAACAGTCTCTGCTACATAACATCTAAAACTGTTCACTAAAGTATTTTAAGTCCTTTAGACAAAAACAAAGCAAAGGATTCTTCCTCAGATATCATGGAGTCCAAAAGGCAGTGCAATGATATAAATTTTGATGAAATATAAAAAAGGAAAGAAATAGCAGAAGTTTTTTTATTGGTGATCACTTGAAGTGTAAGTAAGAAAACCTCACCAAATAAAGAAGAGACTAGCAGAATAGAATAAAAGGTGTGACTCAACTATATGTTGTCTACAGTTGACTTATTATAGATCCAAAAACTCAGGTTCAAAGTGAAAGAATGGAAAAAGATACTTGACATGAATAGTAACCAAGAGAGTTGATATAGCAATAATGACAGAAAAGTACTTTTAAGTCTAAAATACATGTGAGATTGATATATACTAATAAAAGATACAGTTCATTAAAAAGATACGACAATTATAAGCACACTAAATACCACCACCCTAAAATATATCAAGCAAATACTGGCAGAGTTGTAGAATATGGGCAGTTCTACAATAGCAGTTGGAGAATCCAGCAGTGCTTTCAGCAATGGAACATCTACACAGGAGATCAAAAAGGAACTAAACAAGCCGAGAGTTTGAGGCCGGCTTGGACTACAACACGAGCCCAAGGATAGCCTGAGCTACGTAGTGTGACCCTGCCTCAAAGAATTAGGGCTGGAAGTTTGGCTCAGTGTCTTAAGTGCCTGCCTGTCTGCCTGGCAGGCGCGAGGTTGTGAGTTCAAGACCCAGTGCCACAAAAAAAAAAAAAAAAAAAACAATGAATGAAACACTGGATCAAGACTATAAAAAATATAGCCTTAATAGATGCACACAGAAATCTTCACGTAGTAGAATGCCTGTTCTTTCAAGAGCACGTGAAACATTCTCAAGAACAAAATTTATGCTAGAGGGAAAAACAATGCCAAATTTTACAGGATTAGAAATAGGTAATTGAGCATAGATAGAACAAGTAAAAAGATTGAGTCTGTACTCAAAAACTTCCCAACAAAGAAAAATTCAGGATGAGGTGGCTTCACTGAATTTTACCAAACGTTTAAAGAACACCAATTCTTACCACGCTCTTCCAAGTTAGAAGATTAGAGAAAATTTTCTCACTTATTCTCTATAGCAATAATATCCTAATTTCAAGGCCAAAGAATACCTCAAAAAGATAAATTGTAGAACATTCATTTAACATAGACATAAAAATTTTCAAGAAAATACTAGAAAACTGAATAATAATAGATTTTTTAAAAGATTGTATACCATGACCAAGTGGGATTTATCTCAGAAAAACAAGGGTAGTTCACTATAGAAAGAAATCAACACTGTAAACACTACAATAATAATAGAACGAATGGAAAAAACACATGTTCATGTCAAAACAGAAAGACTGACAAAATTGACACTTTCATGATATAAAATCTCAGAAAACTAGAAATAGGAAACAATTTTCTCAACCTGAAAAACGACAATTATGAAAACCCCAAATGCTACTCAATTTCGAGAAACTAAAAACTTTCTTCCTTAAGATGTAGAATAAGACACATTCACCTGTTTTACAATTTCTATTCAGTGTTACACTTTAAGTTCTGACCACAGCAAATAGGCAAGAAAGAGAAATAAAACCATTCTAGTCAGAAAAGAAATAAAACTCTCTCTTCATTGATGATATGATTTTCTACTGTATGTAGAAAATCCTGAAGAAACTACAAAAGAATGATTAGAAGTAATAAATTAGCAAGATTTCAGGGCAGAGAATCCCAAAAAACTCAGCTGCATTTCCATAATAGAATAATGAAAATTTTGAAAAAGAAATTTTAAAATAATTCCATTTATAGCACATCAAAAAGAAAACAGAATCTAACAAATGTAACCAAGGAGGTGTGAGACCTCTATACCAAAAACTACTAAATGAAGAAAGAAATTAAAGATGACCTAAATAAATTAAAAGTCATCATTTGTTCATGGATTGGAAGGCTTAATATTCTTAAAATGACAATACATTCTTAGTAATCTCCAGATTCAACACAATTACTATTAAAACACCAGTGAGAGGGATAGGGGACAAATGAAGAATTAAGAGATGTTATGTAAATGTATCACCTTCCCAATCATAAATATTATCAATATGTGCTGCAAACCTCTACTAATAAAAAATATTTTTAAAACACAATGGATTTATTTTCTGAAATAGAAAAAAATTATCTTCAGATTCATATGAATTTGCAAGGTGCCCTAAATAGCCAAAGCAGTACAAAAAATAAGTCAGAGGATCACATTTCTGATTTTTCAAAGCTTGCTGCATAGAATAATCAAAACAGTATGGTATTGGCCTAAAGATAGACATATAGACCAAAGGAATAGAATTGAGAATCCAGAAAAAAAAAACTGTGCATTATGACCAACTAGTTGACTTTCAATAGTTTCTGAAATAATCAGGGGGAAAAATAGTCTCTCCAACAAATGAAACTGAAATAGCTAAATATATACAAGCAAAAGAATACAGATGGACCAGTACCTCATTCCCCATGCAGAAATGGGTCAGTGACTTGAATTTAAGAGTTAAAGTTATAAAACTGCTAGAGGCAAATACAGGGGAAATTTTTATGACCTTAAATTTGTCAGTGGATTCTTAGATATAGTAATAAAAGCAGAAATAACAAAAGAAAAAAATAAATTAGTCTTCATTGAAATTATATAACTGTGGCACAAAATTGTGAATGTACAAAATGCCACTGAATTATAAATTTTAAAATGGTTAATTTTTCATGAGTCTTTTCCCAAAAGAACAAATTTAGAACAGTTGAATTATGAATAATGTGTTAATGTTACTTCTTGGTTTTGAAAAAGATACTGTGGGGATATTAGAATTAGAGGAAACTAGGAGAGGAGTACATGAAAAATTTAAATATTATCTTTGTAACTTTCCTGAAAATTTAAAATCATTTAAAATTTAAAAAATCTTTTAGATAAAAATTATGTTGCCCAGAGTGGTCCTCAATTCATGGGCTCAATTGATCCTCCTGCTTCAGCCTCCTGAGTAGGTGGGACTACAGGTGTTTACCATCATGCTTGGCATAACATTTATTTTTTAAATGGCAAAATGCTTGCACTGAACTGACTGTTCACCAGGAAGACACGTGGATAATAAATAAGCACATGAAGAGACAGAGATTTAACATCATTAGCTTCTAGAAGAATGTAGATTAAAATAACAATGGGCAACCCCTTAGAATAACTAAAATAAATATTACTAGCAAAACAAGGTAAGGATAGAACAGATCAAATGGAACTCTTATGATTCTACTGGTGGGAACATCTGATGGTACAACTGCTCTAGAACAAAGATTACTACTTTTCAATAAATATGGGTACAGTAACTATATTACCTAAAAATCCCTATCCTGGGTATTACTCTAGACAATAAAAGCTGATATTTACTTTTTAAAAACTGTATACGGTGTTTGTATCATCATTAATTCTAAGAGCCAAAAGTAAGGAATAACCCAAATGTCCTGAAGTAGGTAAATGGTTAAACTGGTTTAGTACTCCATAAACACTGCTACATAATAAAAACAAACTACCAAAATTTACAGCTGATATAGATCCCAAAAGAATTGTGCAAAACAAGCTGATTTTAAAATGTTTAATAATCCTTTAATCCGTTTCTGTGGGAATCTTAAAGTAAAATTATAGATATTAAACCGCCTATTACTAATTCTCCAAAGTTAGAAATGAGTTATGAAAGGGGTAGTGTAAAGAAACAGTACAGGAGACTTTCTGGTAATAGAATAGTTCTGAGTCTTAATTGTAGTGATAATTGTCCAAATACAGTATGTGATCAAATTACATAGAAATACACATGCATACACAAAAAAACACCAATAAGGACATCTAAAAGTCATGATATCTGAGTAAGCAATATAAAGTATACCAATGGTATTTCTTAGTTTTGATAATGAATTATAGTTAGATGAGATATCACCATTGGAGGGAATGGGTTGACCTCCTCAGACCTCTTTTAGAGCTGTTTTAAATTGAGAGCAAAATTGAGTGGAAAGTACATAGTTAACCTACTCTTATTACAATGTATGAACCTAAATTGACTCATAATTACCACATAGAGCCCTGATGGCAAATCTTGTACAGAAGCGTGCCCATAATGCAACCCAAAACCCACTTATTTATTGCAAAGGGGTAACACTACAATTAAACCTGAATACTGAGATTTTAGTTTAGGGGAAAAAACCTCATACATTAACATCTTTTGTCTTAAAAGTAGAGCACAGTAACAGAGATTTCAATAATACAGCTTTTTATTGAAAGGTAAAAGTTTGCATTTGGCATGCTTTTTACACAATTAATATGATCTTTGCTGTTACATGCATGCTTATAATTTGTCAGATGTCAAAGATTGATTGGGGTTCTTGACTTGTTTGCCAGCAAAGAAGACAGGACATGTGACATAGGTTTCTCATCAGTGACTTAAAGTATGTAGTTTACGTTAATACACTCAGTGCAATGTGTTCTTTGGGTTTTGACAAGTATAATGAAACATATGTAATCAGAATTTATAATTCAGAATACTTTCACTGCTCTACAAATCTTTGGCATTGATCTATTCATCGTCTTACTATCTCCATAGTTTTGTCCTCTCTAATTTACAATGACATTAAGTTGAAATCATATATTATCTTTTCAAATTGACTTTTTTCACTTACTAATATGTATTTCAGTTTCCTCAGTGTCTTTGTTAGTTTAATGGCTC
Source organism: Dasyprocta punctata (assembly GCA_004363535.1). Taxonomy (NCBI): domain Eukaryota; kingdom Metazoa; phylum Chordata; class Mammalia; order Rodentia; family Dasyproctidae; genus Dasyprocta; species Dasyprocta punctata. The sequence continues at coordinate 32,326 of RJWM01000904.1, read as the reverse complement.
AAATCTCTCCCTCTTCCCATCTTTCTCCCACTCTCTGCCTCTTTTCCTCTCCATCCCTCTCTTTTCCTTCCTTCCTTTTTTTACATTTAATTCATTGTATTTATTATTAAAAAGTTTGTCATTCATACTTTGGTGAGGTATGTGTAACATAAAATGGTGTACATATTTAATGTATACAACTCAGTGAGTGTAGGGATAAGTAGACACCTATGAAAATATCACCACCAAGGCCATGGGTGTATCTATGACCTCCCAAAGTTTTCTCTCACCTCTATTATCTATAGTAGTAGTAGTAGTAGTAGTAGTAGTAGGTGTGTTAAGAACATTTAATACTAACTCTTTCCTCCCAAGTGTATTTTAAGTATTTCATATGATGTTAGCAATCTGATAAACTATGCTATGTAAATCTCTGAAACTTAATCTTTCGTTACTGAAAATATGTATCCTTTGAACATGATCTCCTTTCTTTCCTCTCCTGGCAACTGTCATTCCACTCTCTGCTTCTATGAATTTAGCTATTTTGGATTCAGGATGTAAATAAACAGTACATGATTTATTCCATTTACAATAATGTCCTCCAGGTCTATTCATGTCATAAATGGTAGGAGGTTTTTTTGAAGGCTAAATAATAATGATAATTCTATTGGTTGTATGTGTTACATTTTCTTCATCCACCATTCAACCATTTATAGACATTTGATTGTTTCAATACCTTGATATTTTGAGGAATGTTACAATAAATAGTAATGCAGCTGTCTCTTGGACTTCCTGATTTCATTTTCATTGGATAGATACTCAAAAATGGGATTGATGGATTATATGTTACCTATATTTAGTTTTCTGAGGAATTTCCATGTCAATTTATATGCTCATCAAAAATGTACCAGGAGTGCAAGCAGGGACACACACCTAGGTAAGCCCAGTGCACCCACAGGGCACCATCGGAGACCTTTCCTTCCTTCGGGCAGCCATTGCCCGCTGGGAGAATCAGACAAACACACCCCTGTGCACCTGCCACCATCAGGAGAGTCCTTGTGTAGACACACAAGCCAAGAGGAGGAGCAGCCCCACCACCAAACACCCCAGGCCATTGGGGAAGCCCCCGTGTAGCTACATGGGTGTGGAGAAGCCCACTCCATGCCTTGCTACCTCCCTGGGAACCTGAGTTCAAAGAAACCCAGGTGCTTGTCCCATTCCCCTATGCCATGGAAGGGCAGCCAACGTGGGAAGTGCCTGGCACCCCGCAACCAGCCTGTTGGGAGGAATCCAGGAGACTATCGAGACAAAGGAGCAAAAGGTTATCTCAGGCCTCCAGCCCACACAGAACAAGTCTGGGAGATACAGTCATGGAAGAAAATGGAAGTCACACACCTGAAATCTCCGAGAAGATAGCAACTGAAGTAAAGAAACAGTTTTATGAGATTGTAAAAATAATCAAATCAGAAATACTGTCTCAGGTAAAAAAAGAAATCACAAACATAATGAAAGAATTGCTGAGCATATCTAAATAAGATATATATAAAAAAGAGGAGCATAGGAAAGTGATGGAAACTTTGAATAAATAATATAGAAAGGAATTAAAATGCATGAAACAGATTCAAAGAGATATCCAGGAAATTAAAAAGTTGATCAAAGGCTAGCAAAACTACTTGAAAGAGACTGAAGATAGACTTTCAGAGCTTGGAGACAAGATTGCAGCTAACAATCATGAAAAGAAAGATCTCTTGAAAATAACAAGGAACCAGGAAATAACAATTCAACGGCTGCAAGATAGCACAAAGAAAAATAATGTAGGAGTGATAGGCATCAATGAGCAAGCAGGAGTCAACACAAATGAAATAAAAAGGCTATTTACAGAAGTAATAGCAGAAAACTTCCCAAACATGGGAAAAGGATCTGGTTTACAGATAAGCGAGACATATAGAACTCCAACTAGCCATAACCAAAGTAAATCTATACCCAGACATATAATAATCATGATCCCAGAAATTCAGCACAAAAACAGTATATTAAAAGCTGTTAGAGGAGAGAAACAGATCATCTATAAAGAAAAACCAATCAGAATCACGGCAGACTTTTTAACACAAATCATCAGGTCAAGAAGGGTTTGGAGTCAAGTGTTTCAAATTCTGAAAGAAAATAACTTACAGCCCATATTGATGTACCTGGCAAGACTATCTTTCAAAACTGATGGAAAAATAGGATACTTCCTTGATAAATAACAAATAAAGGAATTCATGATCACCAAACCAACCCTATAGAGAGTGCTGAAGGATACTCTAGAGAGAGATAAAGATGACCATGGTTCCAGGAATAGCAGCAGAGGAGGGTCGCCAAACAGGACAGGCAGTTTAATGAAGGGGAAAAGTGGAGGGCCAAAAGCAGGAGGATAGCATGGCAGGAGCGAACCAATGCATGCTGGTTGTAACCATTAATGTAGATGGCCTCAATTCAGCAATAAAAACAAACACAGGGACAGTGGATCAAGAAACAAGATCCATCAATATACTGTATACAAGAAACACATTTAACTTGAAAGGAAATTCATAGACTGAGAATCAAAGGAGAGAAAACAATTGTTCCATGCAACAGGAGACCAGCAAAAAGAAAGGGTGACTTGCCCATCAACCACAGAATAGATAAAAAAGATATAGTATTTTCATACAATGGAAAGCTACCCAGCTATAAAGTAGGATAATCTCAAGGCTCTTGAAGGTAAATGGATGCAACTGGAGATCATGTTCATGGGTGAAGTGGTTTGAATTCATATGGGTGAACCCTAGCATAAAAAACAGAAGGAGTTGGATCCAAAAAGCACAGTAGATATTATGAAGGTGATAGGGGAGGAAACACCTAGGAGGGAAAGGTGGTAGCCACTGTTAATTTCTTGTGGTCTTGTCTTGAACTGTTGTATCATTTTCATGATCTTGTTAGGTTTGGTTCTGTTCGGTCTTGTTTTATTAGATTTTACTGTGTCTGATGTTATGGGCAGTTATTTTGAACATAATGGGATGTATCATGGTAATAACCGTTGGTTTCGTATTATCTTGTTTTGAAGTTCCTATAATGCTTTCATTCTTTTGTTTAATTGGTTTTATTGTTTTGTTTTGTTTAATTTTATCATGTGTGATAGTGTGAACAGCTATTTTGAAGAAAAGAAGACATTATGGTAGCCATTGTCGATTTCCTATCATCTTGTTTTGAAGCTCTGTAATGCTTTTATTCTCTTGTTTTGATTGGTTTTATTCCATTGTGTTTTATTTGATTTTATTATGTGTGATAGTATGGATGACTGTTTTGAAGAAAAGGAGACATTATAGTAACCACTGTTCATTTTCTGTTGCCTGGTTTTGAAGTCCTGTAGTGCTTTCATTCTTTTGGTTGGATTCTTTCATTTTGATTGGTTTTAGTCTGTTTTCTATTATTTGATTTCAATATGTGTGAAGGTATAGACAGCTATTTTGAAGAAAACTGGAGACATTATGGTAGCTCTTGTTGATTTCCTATTGTCTTGTTTTGAAGTCCCATAATGCTTTCATTCTTTTGTTTTGATTGGTTTTATACTATTTTTTTTTTGTCCAAATTGTGCGTGACGGTATGGACAACTATTTTGAAGAAAACAAGAGACATTATGGTAGTCACTGTTGATTTCCTGTTGTCTTGTTGTGAAGTCCTGTGTTGCTAGCATTGTTTTGTTCTGATTTGCTTTGTTTTCTTTGTTTTGTTTTATTCTCTTTATAAAAAAGTTTTTAAAAATGTACCAGGATTCTTTTTTTCTACATCTTTGTCAGCCTTTCTTATGGTATCTTTTGTGTTTAACAGCCATCTTAACATTTTTGAGGTAATATATTGTGAATTTGGTTTGTGTTTCCCTGATGAGTGATGTCATGTATTTTTCATTAAAACCTTAGTCATTTATATATTTTCTTTAGAGAACTATCTATCCAGATATTATCTGTATTTAAATTGGATTAGTTTTTGTTTTGTGCTATTGAATTGTTTGTGTTCCTTACATGTATTTAATATTAACTCTTTATCAGATATAATTTGCAAATATTTTCCCATCCTATAAGTTACTTTTTTCATTTTTATTATTACCATTTCTGTAGAGAAGGCTTTTGATTTAATACATTATCATCTGTTGATTTTTGCTTTTTAGCTGTGCCTTTGCTGTCATATCCAAAATGTTATCACTAAGGTCATCATAAAGGAGTTTTCTTAAAGGAGTTTTATTGTTTCATATTGTTACACCAAAGTCTTTAATCCATTTAAATTGATGTTTATCAGGGGTGTAACATAATGGTCCAATTTTATTCTTTTGCATATGGACATCTGGTTTTCCTAGCAATATTTGTTGTATTAGCATCTGTTCAGAGATCATTTATTCTTAGCATCTATTCAGAGACTTTATTAAGAGTTTTATTGATTACTGATTTGGTCTCCTTCTTAGCTATATGTCACATTGTCAATTTCTTCATGAGTCAGCCTTGTTAAGCTTTGTAGTTTTAGAAATTTTGCCATCTTATCTAGATTATTGAATTCATTGTAATGCAAATGTGCTTTGTACTGTATTATAATTCTTTTTTCTGAAGTATTCATAATAATGTGCTTATTTTCATTTCCAATTTTAATAATTTTATTCTTGCTCTGTTTAGTTAAATATTTGTCTGCTTTGTTGATTATTCAAAAAAACTTTTGTTTTTATTTTGTATTTTATTCACCTGTGTTTCTGTGTTTATCCATTCCTTCCTCTCCTAGCTTTGAGCTTAGTTTTTTTATGAAGTTTAAGTTGAATGAGAAAGTGTTGATTTTATATTTTTTCTTTTCTAATATAAACATTTATAGCTACAAATTTTCCCCCTCAGTATTGCTGTTATTGTGTTATATGAGTTTTATATGTCATTTTTGGTTTTATTCATCTCTCAGTGATTTTCTGGTATCTATTATGATCTATTGAATGTTTAAGAGTATGAAGGTTAATTTCCAAATGTCTCTAAATATTTATTAAATTCTGTTTTAATTTTGTATATTTTATTAGTATATTTTGCCATATTTTAAAATCATGTTCATCTTGGAGAATTTGTACCCTACAAAATATTTTAACTCTTTTTTTCCTCCTTCTCCCCTCCCTTCAATGCTTCTTCCCATCCTCATTTACAAAGGTTTTGTTCCCATTTTTTCCTTCCATTCTCTTTTTAAAACATCCTTTTCCCTTCTTTTGTTTCCTTTTGCCCCCTCCCTTGTCCCCCTTCCCATTAGAACAAGTTCTTCCTACTTCCCATTATCTATCCTCCACTTTGTTCCTTATTTACCCTTTAGGTTTCTCACACAGGAAAAACAATGCAGTATTTAAACTTGTGTGTCTGATTTATTTTACATAAAATTATGGTCTTGAAATGTATCCATTGCCCTAAAGATGCCTCAGCTTTATCCTTCTTTACATCAGAGTAGTACTCCTCTGTATATAAATACAACATTTTTATCCATTCATCAATTGATAGGCATATGGGCTGTTTTCAAGATTTAGATATTATAAAGTGTGTTGCTATAAATATGGGTATGGATATATCACTATGATGTTTTTAACTCTTTGGGGAAGATATCAAGAAGGGGAATAGTTGGGTCAAATGGAACCTCTGGTTTTAGTTTCTGAGGAATTTCCATACTGATTTCCATATTATACCAATTTAATTTCCAAATTGTACCAATTTACACTCCTACCAACAATGGAGAAGTGTTCCTTTAGCCCAAAAGTCTTGCCAGAATTTGTTACCGTTTGATTTATTGATGATAGCTGTTCTTTCTGGAGTGAAAAAAAATCCGTGTTATTTTAATATGCATTTCGAAAATGAACAGTGATATTGAACATTTTTTCATACATTTATTTGCTACTTGTACTTCTCCATCTGAGAATTGTCTGTTCATTTCAAATGTCTGTTTTGGATTGGGTCTTTAAATTTTGGTGGTCTGATTTTGTTAAGTTCTTTGTATATTCTAGGTGTTAGTCTTTTGACTAAGGGAGAGCAGGAAAAATAAGAATTTTCCTATTCTGTAGGTTCTCTCTTCACTCTTGCTAGCTTCTTTTGCTGTGCAAAACCTTTTTAATTTGATGTGATCCCAGTTGTTGATCTTTGTAATATTCCCTGTGCAATCAGGATTTTGTTCAGTCTTTGCATCTGTGTCTTCAAGAGTTTTACTTATTCTTTCAGCAGATTGTTTTCTGTTTTGATATTTAGATCTTTGATCCATTTTGATTTTATTTCAGTCCATAGTGAAAGATGTGGGTCCAGGTTCAGTCTTTGCGTGTGGAAAGCCAGTTTTCTCAGCACAATTTATTAAAGAGGCTATGTTTCTTACAGAGAAGGTATTTAGCCTCTTTAACAGGTAAGTTGATTGAGTGTGTATGGAGTTGTTTCTGCATCTTCGAATCTGTTCCATTAACCCTCTGGTCTATTTTGTTTTTATTTCTTTTGTTCTGTTTTGTTTTTAATTTCTTTTATTTTTTGTTTCATTTCATTTTGCCAGTACCATGCATTTTTGTCCCTATAACTTTTTAGTATAGCTTCAAATCTGGGACTGTGTTTCTTCCTGGCTTGCCCTTGTTTCTCAGAATTGCTTTTGCTTTTCTAGGCCTCTCCTTGTTCTATATGTATTTTAAGGGTTTTTTTTTCTCTATATCGGTGAGGAATGCTATTGATATTTTGATTGGGATTGTATTAAATCTGTATAACAGTTTTGGAGGTATGGCAATTTTCACTATATTGGTCCTGCCTATCCAGAAACAAGGGAAAACTTTTCAAAGCAGCTGTAAATTTTGCAACTGTGCATCTGTCATTGAATTGTAACCATTCAACCCACTGTGGTCAAAGATACTATATATGATGTCCTGTTTAAGTATATTGAGACTTAATTTATGGCCAATATAGGAATTTTTTCCTTAAAAAAGTCACATTTGAGAAGAATGAGTATAGTATTGATGTGTAAAATTTGTCATAGATATCTGTTAAATCTAGTTGATTTTTGTATCTAGTTGGTAAATAAAATGCTGAAATACCAAGTACTAGCTGTTATAGTTGACTATATAATTGCCTTTAGATTTTTATTTCCTTTTAAGAGTTTGAGTTACTATCTAGTATCTTTTTATATCATCCTTCAGACTCCCTTACATATTTCTTGTAGTGAAGGCATAGTGATAATGATCTCCTTCTTTTGTATGTCTGAAAATTTATTTTCTTCTACCTAAATCTAATTAAACATAGGATACTCTCACCAAATGAGTATATAATTTACTTTTTTTTTGTACCAGGGATCAAACTCACGACCTCACACTTGCCAGGCAAGTGTGCCACTGAGCTCTGTCCCCAGCTATAAATTATTCTTAAATACATATGCAATGTTTGTTAAGTTTCTGATTTCCTTACTTATTCTTCTGTATAGTCATCCTATCTATTATTCAGTGTAGCGTATTGAAGTATCTACACCAGAACTCTTCTAGTCTTTAATATTTTCAGGTTTTTCTTCATATATTTTGATGGTCTTTCATTAGGCATAAAAGTATGTGTGAGTTTCCTCCTATTTTAGTTTCTAGCTCTATTCAGTCTTCTAGTAATATATGATGTTATTAGTTGTCTCACCTTTTTAAAGTCTATTTCTCTGATAATAATGTAACCACCTCTCATCTTCTTTAGATGTTATTTTCGTGGAGTGTCTTTTTCTATCCTTCCATATTCGGTGTGTCTATGCCTTAATGTCTAAAGTAAGTCTCTTAGAGACAACATATAGTTGGTTGATGTATTTTTTATCCATTCAGCAAATCTCTATCTTTGCAATAAGTTTATTCCATTTATATTTAATGTAATTACTAATAAGGAAGATTTTTGCTATTTTTTTTGTTTGCCTAGTAGCTTCTTCTCTCCTCTATTTTCTTCATTACAGTTTTTTGTTTAGTTTTTTAAGTGATGTGTTTATAGCCCTTTCTTTTGTGTACATTCCATGTCTGTTTTCTTTCTAGTTATGATGGTAATTAAATCTCAAAATTGTAATACTTTAATTTGAATTGATACTTGCTTAATTTAAACGACATGCAAAAATTCTGCTGCATTATAGCTCCCTTTTTACCTATTTCAGTTCTTTTTTTTTTATTTAAGAGACAACGGATGCAGAAAAGAGAAACAAAAAGCAAAAGAGACAAACAACAACAACATATCTGATATGATAACATTATAGGTTTACAAAATGAGATAGTTGGAACTTGACAGTAGTTGTAATATTACATATCATTGTCCTCAAAGGGGTTGTTCAGATTAACAGACATAGACATGCAAAATTAATCAAATCTTTTGAGTATTAACTGTTCTTTTTCAGTAGTTAATGCATTTAGTAATATAGTCATTTTAACTATCTTATGTACATCTTTTTATAAATTTATCTTTTTCTTTTTCCCTTCCTTCTTTCCTCCTTTCCCCTTGGAATACCTCTTGCTGTCTTTAAAATAACTGCCCATATCATCAGGCCTAATATAATCAAGCCAAAATAGTTCAGAATAAAACCAATAAAAAATAAAACAATGGTCACAGAAAAGAGAAACAGAAAGCTAACGGGACCAACAAACAACAACAACAAATCCAATACTGTAACATTATAGGTTTACAAAATGAGAGGATTGGAGTTTGAGAGTGGTTGTAACATTGTGTATCGTTACCTTCAAAGGGATTGTTCAGGTTAATAGATATAGACATGTAAAATTGATCCAATCATATGACTGTCAACTGTTCTCTTTCAGTAGTTAATGCATTTAGTAGGATGGTCATTTTGACCATCTTATGTATACCCATATATAAATCTATGTCTTTTTCCTTTTCCCTTCCTTCTTTCCTCCTTTCCCCTTGTAATACCTCTTGTTATCTTCAAAATAACTGCCCATACTTTCAGGCCTAATATAATCAAACAAAGTAGTACTGAATAAAACCAATAACAAATAAAACAATGGAAGCAATACATAGTAATCCAACATTGGTTTCTATAATGCCTCTTATTATCTTCTAATCAGTTGCCTGTATCATCTGTTATAATACAATCAAACAAACCAGAATAGGCTAAAATCACTCCAAACAGAACAATGAAAGCAATACAGGGTTTCAAAACAAGATGATCAAATATCAGTAAAGGCTATTCTAATATATTTTGTTATCTTTGGAATAGCTGTCTATGTCATATATAATGAAATTAGACAGGTTGAGATAGAGTAAGATCAAACTAAATAGCTCCTTAAAGACATTACTGGACTCAAATCCTGGTGATGGATTATTTAATTGTCTGCCCTGCTCAGTGATATCTCTTTGCCACTGTTTCTGGAGCTGTGGACTTTTTTATCTCTCTCTAAAATGTCCTTCAGTATTCTTTGTAGGGTTGGCTTGGTTGTCATAAATTCCTTTAGTTGTTCTTTGTCATGGAAGTATCTTGTTTCTCCGTTGACTTTGAAAGATAGTTTTGCAGGGTACATCAATCTGGGTTGGAAGTTGTTTTCGTTTAGGGCTTGAAATACTTCACTCCAAGCTCTTCTAGACCTGATGGTTTGTGTTGAGAAGTCTGTCGTGATTCTGATGGGTTTTCCTTTGTAAGTGATGTTTTTTCTCTTTAATAGCTTTTAATATTCTGTTTTTGTGTTGAATTTCTGGGATCTTGATTATTATATGTCTGGATATAGGTATATTTTGGTTATGTTTAGCTGGAATTCTATATGCAAGACAACTGAAAGAAGTATAACTTTAGAATTAAAGATGTGAGTGAAAAAACGGGGGTAAATACAAATCAAAGTGAAAGCCTATTTACAGAAATAATTTCAGAAAACTTTCCAAACATGGGAACAGGATGTGACTTTCAGATAAATGAAGCATATAGAACTCCTATTTCAGTTCTTGATGTTCAAAAATAGCATACAGTGTGTGCCCAAAAATATGAATTAACAATTCTCTCCAATGCATCTGTCCTTAATTATGTACAAAAGTAAAATTATAAAATGTTGTTACAGTAATACTGACTTACATAATTGTCCACCTATTTACATTTATTTACATCTTAATTTTCTCATAGAGTTTTGAGTTACTGTCTATTCTTTTATTTCACAAAGTAGGACTCCATTGCACATATCTTGTGGAGACTCCTGGCACACTTCTTGCAAAGAAAGTCTGGTGATAATGGTCTCCCTCAGCTTTTGTATGTCTGGGACTGTCCTAATTTCTTTCCCAGTTTTAAAGGACAGTTTTACCATATATCGGATCTTTGGGGGGGTTCTCCTCATTTAGAACATTAATATATGAACACCTGCCATATAACTTCCAAATCTTTTGATAAGAAATATGATGGTAACTTTATTGACAATACCAGTATGTGACAAGTCAATTTCTCTTCCTGTTTTCAAGATTATCTTTTCATCTTTGACTTTTGAAGTATTTATTATAATGTATCAGTGGGAATCTTAGTTCAGCATACTTGGAGTCAATTGAACTTCTTGAATGTTAATATTCAGCGCATTTCATCAGATTTAGGAAAATTCCTAGCATCGTTTTTCAAATATTCTGTCTCTTCTGCTGGAATATTCTCAGTAGTGGCAGTGTTCCATTTAATGAATGACCCATGGGTCCCTTAGGCTCCATTCACCTTTATTCTATTTTTTTCACTTTTTAAAATGAATTTTTGGGCTGGGGACCTAGCTCAGCAGCACAGTGCCTGTCTGGCAAGTGCGAGGTCATGAGTTCAATTCCTGGTACCAAAAAAATAAAATGAATATTTAACATACAAAAAAAGCATAAAAAGCATATACATAGCAAGGAGGTGCTATGTAATGTTTCAATATGTGCATACATTGGAAAATGTTTAAATTATATTACACATACTTAGCTCTTCAAATATTTATCATTTCTTCATGACAAAAACTTTCAAAGTCCTTTCTTCTAGTTGTTTAGAAATATATAGTACATTATTATTGTCTGTAGTCACCCTACTGTGAAATAACATACCAGAACTCCTTGTCCCTATCTGATTCATCTTAATTCCTATTGAATAATCTTTCCTCATTCCACCCCTCTGCTCTCACCAGTCTCTAGTTACTAATATTCTATTCTCAACATTTATGAGATCAGCTTTTTAGATTCGACATACAAGTGAGATAATACATGACTCATCTTTCTGTAGCTGGATTACTTTGAATAACAATGATCTCCAGTTCTACCCACTTTGCCACAGATGATAGGATTTCATTTTCTATGGCCGCACAATTCTGTTTTATGTATGTGTCACTATTTATTCATCATATTTTCCTGGGAAATTAAGTTGTTTCCATTTCTCGGCGATTTTAAATACCACTGCATGACAATGGAGATATCTTTTTAATATATTGATTTCATTTCCTTTGGATATAGACCCAGAGTAAAGTTGCTGGATCATATGATAGTTCTACTTTTAACTTTTAAGGATCCAATTGTTTTCTATAAAAACTATAGGAATTTATATTCCAACCAGCAGTTTGCAAGGATTCTTTGGTCCATGTGTCCTTGCTAGCATCTGTTATATTTAATATTTTGATCATAGCCATTCTTACAGGGATAGAGTGATATGTATTTCTGATTTTGCTTTGCATTTTATATGTGGTTAGTGAACTGATTATGGTGTTCAGCATTTTTTCATGTACCTATTGGGTGGCCATGTCCATGTCTTTGCTTCAGGAAGTCTGTTTAGATGTATTGCTCATTCTTTAAACAATGCATTGTTGTTCCTATTAAGTTTTTCAAGTTCTTTGTATGATCTAGGTATTCATTCTTTGTCAGATGTATACTTTGCAAATATTTTCTCCCATTTCATAGTTTGCTCTTGTACTCTGTTGATTATGTGCTTTGCTGTGTAAAGGCATTTTAAATTTTACTTAGCTATCTTTGCTTTTGTTTCCTATGCCTTTTGACCTTATGTATTCCAAAGTCTGAAGCATTTTCTCTATGTTTGCCTCCACTAGATTCAGTTTCAAGTCTGACAATTTGATCTTGGATCCATTCTTAGTTGATTTTTGTAACTGGTGAGATACATAGACCTAGTTTCATTCTTCTGCATATGTATATCCAGTTTTCCCTGCTCAGTCTACTGACAGGACTGTCTTTCAATACATTGGGGGGGTGCAGTGGGCTTTATTGATGGTGTGTTATAAACCAGGGCTCTTTAGTGTCCTTCCCTTCTCCAGGGACCCTGAGATGGTAGATGTGAGGAAGGGAGATTCTCTGTGTTGGGGCTGAGTGGGGCAGAGATTCCCTCAACCATGAGGTCTACCATCTTGTTGCTGTAGTGAAATTCATTGTCATACCAGGAAATGGCTTGACAAAGCAGTCATTGAGGGCAATGCCAGCCCCAGGATTGAAGGTGGAAGAGTGGGTGCCACTGTTTCCATTACAGGAGGCAACCTCATCCTTAGTGTACCCTAGGATGCCTTTTAGGAAGTCCTAAAATATCTACTTCATCACTTTCTTGATATTTCATATTTGGTAGCTTTCACCAGGTGATAGGTCAGGTGCAAGACCAACACACAGTAGTGGGCACAGGAAGGCCATGTCAGTGAACTTCCCATTCAGCTCAGGGATGACCTTCCCCACAACCTTGGCAGTGCCAGTGAGCACAGTGATGATGTTCTGGGCAGCCTGATGGCCATCATACCACAGCTTCCTAGAGGGGCTATCCACAGTCTTCTGGGTAGCCAATGATGGTATGGACTGTGGTCATGAGTCCCTCCACTGTGCCAGAGTTGTCATGAATGACCTTGGCCAGTGAGATTAAGCAGTTGGTGGTGCAGGAAACATTGCTGATGATCTTGAGGTAGTTGTCATACTTCTTATGATTCACACCCTTCACAAACATGGGAGCATCAGAAGAAGGGTTGGAGATGATGACCCTTTTGGCTCCACCATTAAAGTGAGCCCTGGCCTCCTCCTTGGTGGCGAGGATACCAGTGGACTCTGCCCTATACTCGGCACCAACATCACCCCACTTGGGAGTTCAAGGCCAGACTGAATTATATAATGAGACCCTGTCTCAAAACAAAACAAAAAATATTTTCTTAAAAATTGCTTTCATCTCTTTTCATTTCTCTTTTAAAATCTCAAAAGACATTTCTTTTGCTTTCTATAAGCTCACTGAGTTTCCTTAAAGAAGATGTTTCCAGTTTTCTCAGTTCTCCCTCCCTCTCTGAGATTGTGGTTTTCTGAAAGTTCCTGATGTTTGCTGATCTAAGCTATTCTTGCTAATCTGCCATTGTTTGTGCCTATTTTTCCAGAATTTCTAAGAAGGTTGCTTATTTGCTCTGAACCTACAGTATATGAAATGGTACCCATGGCAAGATTTGCTAGAAATTTGCTGTTAGTGTGTTGTTATTGTTTCAGTTCTAGAGGGCAGTCCAAGCCCAGTTTTATCCCAGATATACTATTGGTATGTTGTTCAGAGAGAACCAGGAGAGTAACTAGGAAGTGTATTCTTCCTCAGCCAGGATAGGCCCAACTATTATCTGCAGTTATCAGTCTGTAGTTAGGTGCTACAGGATTCTCTGTGGTTGTGGGCAGTCACCGTGGGTGGACCAGCCCTAGCTCCTGTGTCATAGTTGTGGCCACCAATTCCACCAGTCTGAGTTAGACCCTGAACCCGTATCTCCTCAAAATAAGTACAACAGGGTGTAGGACTAAGGTTTGCACTGCTCCCAATTGCAGAGATGGACCTATGACTCAGGACCACTGCAAGAAATCATAGGTGGTGATATTTGGAAGAGAAATCTAGTAGATGGGGGCCATAATGTCTTCCCCTACACTGGAGCTATTTCAGAAGCTGCAAGGGGCCACAGTGAAGTCTAGATTTGGAGCCATTAGGATATGCTCACTATTAGGTTTTACCACCCCAGCAAAGTCCTATGGCAATGCCTTGTGCTTGCTACTGTGTCCTACCCTCCAAAAAATTGGGTTTTGGACTATGCTATACTACCAGTGCTGGACTAGTATATGTCAAGACAGTCCCTTAAGGTACGTATTCTGCTGCTGAGCTGGAGCATACCTGAGTCTCACACCATAAAGACCTGCCCACTCTTATCCATACCCCTTTGGAAGTGATGTAAACTGAAATATAAATCCACTGGGGTGCTGATTTCTGCCAGGTACCATGATGTTTGTAGGATACCATCTGTGACCAATAGTCTGGAAGTGGCTGTACTGTCTAGTGTTAGGGTAATTGGTGATAGAAACAACCCATTTACCATAAAGATTTATGCTAAGCTGGGATGCACCTCAGTCTCACAAGTGCAAAACCTCAGGAGGAGGATTGGTGTGCTCCAGGCCGAATTCAAGGCCAGAAATTATGCATGCCACAACTCCACATAGCCCGTAGTCCACAGTACCTTGCCTGATTCCTGGAATAGTATCAAGGTTCTGTCTGGAAACTCTAGCCTGTGCACAGACCTACAGACTCTACCAGATACTGTGTCTTACAACAGGGGATCTGGCACTCATCTCCAATTTGAAACTGTACTAGCTTTTGCACCCTGAATCCCATTGAGTAGAGTTTTGCAATCTATTCTGGTATGGAAGTTGAAGGAGGGATGATTGATGCTGTCAGCTCTGTGACCTAATGCAGTTTTCACACTTCAGACTGTAAGTATTAGCCTGGTAGTAAGAATCAGAAACTTTGTGTAATACTGAGTTTCTCTATTTCAGAACTAATACTGAGACCTGAGAGCCAAGCTTAATGGAAGGGTGAAACAGAAACTAAATATTTTGTATGATTCCTTGTTCTCTCTTCTCTTTCCTCCTGTGTGTGTGTGTGTTTTACTGGTGATTGAACCCAGAGCCTTCACACTGAGGTATATCCCTGGCCCTTTTTTGTTTTTGAGACAGGGTCTCACTAAATCTCTAAATTTCCCATGCTGGAATAGAATTTATGATATGCCTGCCATCCATCCCAGAGTGCTGGAACTGCAGGCATATGCCACCATATTGGGCCCTCTCTCTTCTTTTAAGTGATCAGTTATTTTTATTGTTTTAGTTGTTGCCCTAGATATTGCTGTATACTTTAAAACTAATCCAAATTCTCTTTCAAATAACATGATACTGCTTTACAATTAGTACAAGTATCTATAACAACATAGTTGTCCTAGTCACTTTCTCATTGCTGGAACAAAATAACTAACATCATCTTTACGGAAAAGAGGTTTATTTGGGTTCACGGGTTTTAGTGGTTTTAGTCTATAGTTAGCTGCCTCTGAGGCTATTTCAGGGTCTGGGTAAAAGAAAGCTGCCCCATATCAGGGTGGCCAGGAAGCAGAGAGTAAAGGGAGGAGTCAGGGACTGAGATACAGTATACCTTTCCAGGTCATGCCCCAAATGGTTCACCTCTTTCAACTACACCCCACCTCCTAACATGTCAGCTATGGTGCCCCCATAATTCAATCACCTTCCAAACACGTGAACCTTTGGGGGACATTTTAGTCTAAACCACAATAATAGTATTCCTAATTCCTCTCTGTTATCCATTGTATCACTGATGTCACTCATTTCATTTATCCTCATGCTATCCTTCTATCCCATAGAGTTTTTGGCAACTAAATACGCATATACCATTATTTTAAAAGAAAAAAATTTTAAAGTACTGTTCTAGAAATATTATTGTGCCTTACAAGAAAACTCAAGTATATTTAAGAAATGGAAAGGGTGTAAGCAGCTTACAATATAAAATTCACAATGTCTGGTATCCACTGAAACAAAAGAATATAATCCATGATGAGAAATATCAATAAATGACCCATGGGATACAATTAGTAATTGCTGAGGACATTAAATTGCTGCGAAATATATATTCTACATACCCAAGACGGTAGAGGAAAATACAATTATATAAAGAAGAAATTTCTGGAAATCAAAATATAGTGTCCAAGGTGAAAATTGCAATGATGAGATTAATAGCAGAATTGACTCTATAGAACAATGTTACTGAACTCAAATATGTAACAAAATGTTACTGAACTCCAAAATGTAACAAAAGAATAAAAATATGGTAACAGAAATTTAGTAAGCTACTGGCCAACTCCACATTACCTAATCCATGTGCAGAGGGAGTCCCAGAAGGAGAGGAGATAATGGATAGCACAGGAACAGTGTCGGAATAAGTAGGATCAAAATATTTCCTAATTTGATGAACAGTATAAATCTACAAATCCAAGAATCTTAATGAACTTCAAGAACAAGAAATACGATAACAAAGTACATCACAAAATTTTAAAGCACCAAGAGGAAAATTTCATTTTAATACACTGAACAAATATAGGAGTAAATCAGACTTGATCACATAACACAAACTATAAGGTAGTGGAAAAACTTTTTCACTGCTGAAAGAAAAATCACAAATTGAGAAATCTATACCCAGTAGAAATATTTTTCAAAGATGAAGGTAAAATAAAGACTTTTAAGTCAAGAAAAACTGAACAAGTTCAATACAAAAAAAAAAAGACAACGTAAGAAATACTACAAAAAATCCTTCAGAAACAAGGGAAATAACATTTAGAGAGATCTGAATTACACAGAAGAATGAAGAACATTAGAAAATATTTACTTCACTTTTAAATCTCTTTAAAAATAACTAATGACTGGTAAAATCCCAAATAATCTATCAAAGGGCAAGTGAGTCAACAAATTGCAGTGTATCCACACAGTGCAACATTCCCCAGCAATAAAAAGAAATAACTACCTGACATGCAACATGGAGGAATCCCAAACTTATCATGGTGAGTGGAAGAAGCCAAGCAAAGCAGATGTAAACTGTATTTTTTCTCTTATATAAAAATTCTAGCCTTGCTTAGGGCCACAAATCTTCTCAATCTATCTCAAAGTTTCTCCTGAGGTTTTCGAGTTACGAATATCCTTTGATAAATTCTTTTCCTGTTTAAACAAATCAATCAGGTAAAAACCAACATTTAGTTAGTCGACAAACCAACTATGTGCTAGTCAGGGGTCCAAAAATAATGATAAAGACAGAGTTGACTATGAAAGTAAATAAAGATAAACTAACATGGGTTTTCAAATATTTTAACCTACTGTTAAAACTATAATTATTATGATTACATGTAAAGTTTTTTTTGTATTTTAACTACTTGATAGTATTTAATATCCAGTATTCATTTTTGTATAATGTTCAGTGTTTATTTTGTCATAGAATCATTCTCTGTGGTATAGGCATAATAGTAACTTAATGTTGTTAGAATCATATAATATATTAAAAGAGTTGTTTAACAAAAGTATTTTACCAAGTATTAAACCAAATGTTCATTTACATTCTTTGATAAAGGTTTGGCAAATGACCATGTGAAAAATAAATTTCAATTGAACACAAAAGACAGTTTTAGTATATCATCATATACAATTAATACTTTATACAAGTAATACACTAAATCAAGTCTTAAAGGCACTAGAGAATGAGCAAAAATTATTATTTTTTTTTTTTTTTAGCACCGGGAATCAAACTCACAACCTCGCTCCTGCCAGGCAGGTGCTTATGCCACTGAGCTACATCACTGGCCCTATTTTTTCAGACAAGATCTCACTATGCAGTTCAGGCTGGCCTTGAACTCACTTTGTAGCCCAGACTGGTCTCGAACTCACAATGATCCTCCTACCTCAGCCTACTGAGTGCTGGGGTTAAAGGCGTGCGCCACCATGCCTGGCTGAGCAAAATTTTTTTAAAAATGTATTTTTCAAGTTTGGCAATCTTCCTATAAAATAAAGAATGATCATTGGCCTTTCACTGCAGATTGTTTTAAGGTTGAATTTTTTAGAATGTTATATTTTCTCTTTATGACACAGAGAGACAGGTAGGCTAAACCACCAATATAATTAAGAGCAGGTATAGGAAACAGAAAATGTTCTAGTCATATGATGCCAAAAATGAATAATATAAGACTCTAAGGTGCTCATCAAATCATTGAAAAGTTAGGGAAGTAGACTCCTAAGCGTGGGCTGTAGGTTATGACTTGCGTAGTAAAACCAACAAAAGACACACCAAGGGAGCAAGTGCCTTTGATACATTTAGAATAGAATAAGATGACCACTGCCAATCAGTTATTGAATTTAAGAACATAGTGTTGTAAGTAAGGTCAGGATTCTATCACATCACCTCTTGAAACAGAAAAATCTATCACTATACTCTGAAACATGGCTTTTAAAAGCACATGCAGTTTCTACTGCAATATCAACAAAGTAGTAGACAAATGGCTTCTGTTCCATTTCCAAAATCACTCGCCAGACTCTCTGAAGCTGAGCCACTATACAAAGAGGACAAGTACCATAAGACCATGCCTCCTGAAGCTGCCACCATCGACAATTTCAGGAGACTCAGTCTTTGTATCACTGTAACCCAAGTGAGTAAAGAAGCTTCCAAAAAATTCCAAGTCTCAGCCATTTCAAGAATCTCAAAGAGTGCCCTGGACATCATGGAGATTAGACATCCCTGCTTTGCCTTAGCCAAAGTCCTGCTCCATGGAATCGTTGAGCACAATAAAATTATTTTTATTTTAGATCAGCTTTTGGAATGGTTTTTAATGAAACAATATATTCTAGATTTTTTATGGGTTCTACAAGCACTTCAAAATTGTTTTTAAAGATTATAGTGATATATATCATGTGATATATACTGCAATTTACCTAAAATTTTAGGTAAGCTATAACTTGTTTCTATAATAACTAATGCCGACAACTTCCTCCAAGATGGCCGCCCAGATAACACCGTGACAGGGAGGCTCCCTGAATATACCATCCAAATGCTGGAATATAAACTAATATAATAACAGAGAGAAGGAAAAAAGAGGGAGATGGGTCCTCTGGACCCAAGAAGAATCTAAAACAAGAACTGTAGTCCACGGAAAGAGTAAAAAAATAAAATAAACAAAGGCGGAGACCAACAGCATCTCTAACTGGAGCTGAATCCAATTAGCGCTGCAGCCGGAGCTGAGAAGGTATGATCGGGGTGCTCATGATATGCAGTGGAATTGCTACAGTGCAGCGGGACGGTGGAGGCGGCGGTCAACTGTGGAGCGAGGTGGCCACGAGCAGGCGAGTGAGTGAACCCGGCGGCCCTCAGTCCCCCACCCCTTAGGGAGAGCGAGGGACAGGCATCCATCTTGAGATCGGAACTGCACCTAATTAGGCACAGTTCCTGGAAGGTCGTGGTGGAAACGGCGCGGGTGCCCTGGGGGTGATAGGGGAAATTTGGCGGACGGCCCAGTACACGTTACCAGGCAGCAGCCCCATCCTCTCTCGCACTATACCAGACATCCGTGGAGCAGAAACAGGCTTGGGAGAAGCAGTAGACCAACACGGCCTCACTGGCAAGCCCAGAAAAATGCCAAGATGGAAAGGTAGAGGGCGCTTTCCAGACTCCGATACAAGCAGAACCAATTCCGGGGATGCTAATGCTGAAATGTTCGGGAGTCCAAAAATTAAACTCTCAGAGGAGATGACAACTGAAATGGGGAGACAACTCCACGAAGCTATGAAAGAAATTAAAGTGGCACTGTTAGCCCAACTGAGAATTGAAATGAAATACATAATAGCGGAATCGCTAAGTGCCTCTAAAGGAAACATAGCAGGAAAGGTGGAGGATGGAAAATCAAAGGAAATTGAGAATGAAACAAAGACCTAGAACGCATTAATCAGATTCAGAGTGACTACCAGGATATCAAAGACTCCAATAAAAGTTGGCAGAACCACCTGAAGGAGACTAAAGATAGACTTTCGTATCTGGAAGAAAGAATGGAAACTTGGGAGAGAGAAAGAAGGGACTTTCTCAAGATAATTAGAAATCTGGAAGTGGCAGTGCAACGGCTGCAAGACAACCCAAGGAAACATAACTTACGAATAAAAGGTGTGAGTGAAAAAGCAGGGGTCAATACAAATCCAATTAAAAGACTATTTACAGAAATAATTTCAGAAAACTTCCCAAGCATGGGAACAGGAAGAGACTTTCAGATAACTGAAGCATATAGAACTCCAGCTAAACTTGACCAAAACAGACCTACACCCAGACATATAATAATCAAGATTTCAGAAATTCAACACAAAAACATAATATTAAATCTATTAGAGAAAAGAGACAGATTACCTACAAAGGAAGGCCCATCAGAATCACAACAGACTTCTCAACACAAATCATCAGGTCAAGAAGAGCTTGGGGGGAAATATTTCAAGCCCTGAAGGAAAATAACTTCCAACCCACATTAATGTACCCTGCAAGATTATCTTTTAAAATCAACGGAGAAACAAGATACTTCCACGACAAAGAACAACTAAAGGAATTTATGACAACTGAGCCAACCCTACAAAGAATACTGAAGGACATTCTAGAGAGAGATAAAGAAGTCCACTGCTCCAGAAAAAGCGACAGAGAGATACCACCGAGCAGGGCAGACAAATGAATAATCCATTAACGGGATTTAAGTCCAGTATTGTTTTCAATGAGCTGTTTAGTTTAACCCTATTCTACCTCGACCAGCCTATCTTTATCATAAATGATAACAAAGACAGCTATTGTAAAGATAACAAAATTTATAAGGGTAGCCTTCAGTGACACATGATCACCTTGCTTCAAAACCAGGTATTATTTTCGCTCCTCTGTTCTGAGGGATTTTAACCTATCTTAGTATGATTGTGTTACAACAGATGATATAGGCAACTGCCTTGAAGCTAACATGAGGCATTATAGAAATCAACATTGCATTACTATGTATTGCCTCCATTATCTTACTTGTTATTGGTTTTATTCAGTACTATTTCGTTCGACTATATTTGACCAATTGGTAAGGGCATTTAGTTTGAAGACAATAAGAGGTATTACAAGGGGAACCGAGGAAGAAAGGTATGGAAAAAAAAGACATAGTTTTATATAAGGGTATTTATAAGATAGTTTAAAAGTCTATACTACTAAATGCATTAACTGGTGAGAGAGAACAGTTGATATCCATAAGACCAGATCAATCCTACATGTCTTTACCTGTCAATCTGAACAGCCCCCTTAATGGTAACAATACAATGTTGCAGCCATTATAAAATTCCAAACATCTAAATTCCTAAACCTATTATTTTACAGTATCGGATATGTTGTTGTTGTTTGCTGATCTCTTTACTTTTTTGTTTCTCTTATGTATGACCATTCTTATATGCTTCATTGGTTTCACTCTGAATTATTTTGCTTGATCATATTAGATCTGATGTTATGGGTAGTTATTTCAATGATAACAAGAGATATTCTAAGGGGGAAGGAAGGAAGAGAAAAGAAAAAAGACATAAATTTATAAATATGCATAAATAAGACAGTTAAAAAAAACCGTATTTCTAAATACAATAGCTATTGAAAAAGAAAAGTTAATATACCTGAATTAATAAATCTTACATGTCTGTATCTGTCAATATGACCAACCCCTATGAAGGTAACGAAATGCAACATTGTAACTACTGTCAAACTTCAACCACCTCAATGTGTAAACCTACAATGTTATTGTATCAGATCTGTTGCTGTTTGTCTGTCTTTTTTGATTTTTGTTTCTATCTTCTGTATCTGTTTTCTCTTAAATAAAAAAAATGCTACAGTGACTATCTTTAGTAAATAATCTTTTATTTTTCTTTGGTATTTAGCATTTTTTGCATAAATTTCCAGAATGTTTGTCAGAACTATGATTAAATTTTTGAGTGTTTTGTGCCAACTCATATATATGCATATATATTATATATAACATATTTTTATTGTTTATTATATATTTTTATTTATATATTTATGTAAATTATAAATTTTATTTACAAAATATTTAACATGGTAAAGAAAATCATTAAAAAAGAAAATTAACCTTAAATTTTTAAAAATTCCCCTGTAATATTATCCTTTAATTCCACAAGCCCTACTGAATGCAGAAGAATATGACCCAAACTCTGGGGTACCTACGTGTAATATTGTCAAAAAGACCTCATGAGTTAAATGTGAAAAACTAGAGGAAATTTGTCCATCACAACAGATTAGGGAGAAAAATAAAAATAAGATACATGTCAGGAAACAGGGAGGTAGACACCTTTGGAAGTCGGGAAGGAGACCTAGGGGTAGAGGGAAGAAAGGAGAGTGGGAAGTACAAAGGATTAAGATGCAGTATGCGTATGTATCAACACCTTACAATGCAGGTATTCATTATGTATGGCAAACATGCACTAAAAAGAAAAGGCATGTTGAATAATCTGCTTATTGATGCCACTCTGCTATAAACTGAAATAAAGCATGTGCACATAAAACAGCAACCAAAGATATTAACAGCTGGAGAGGAATACTGTAGCTTTGCTTTAGGAAATTCAAAGAGTTCTGACTAAGTGGCAAATTTCACTGCTCTCAGGGCTTTGCTACACACTTTTGAATCTAGCTAAGATTAATCCTATGATCCCTTCCCACATTCTTCTAAACAAGCTCTAAGCCCTTGAACATATGTCTTTGGAAAGGGAGTTTTTTTTCTGACTGTTGAGCCCAGCATGGGTGTATTGTAATTTGTACCCTTAAAGTTGCCATTGCAGCTGTTGCCCTTGGTGTGACAGAGAAGGGAGGGTAGTCTTGACTCAGCTTGCTCATGATAACTCATCATGAGCTATTTCTACCTTTCTGTCTGGGCTATGAGATCTATGTCAAAATGAAAGATGATTGGTTCCAAAAAGCATAAATCTCAGTGTGAATTACATCACCCTTCTAAACCCTACTTCTAAGTATGTCTTCAGAATTGCTACCAATCCCCCAAAAATTTAGCTGATCCCTGTGGCCCAGTGTTTAATCATACAGACACTGAGGAAACCTGGATTAGAATCCTGCCTACCTGGTTACCACCAGATAATAGAAAAATTTCCTTACCCTTTTTTTCTAAAATTCAGTTTCCTCATCTGCAATATCAGGAAAATAATAAGAGCACTTGCATTGTAAGAGTGTGGTTAAGATGAAGTGAAATAAAATACCCACCATTTAAATATTTGATAAACTGGGCGTGGTGACGCACACCTTTAATCCCAGCACTCAGGAGGCTGAGGTAGGCGGAGCGTTGTGAGTTCGAGGCCAGCTTGGGCTGCAAAGATAGCACAAGGCCGACCTGAGCTACACAGTGCGACCCTGCCTCAGAAAACTAGGGCTGGGAGTTTGGCTCAGTGGCTTAAGTGCCTGTCTGGCAGGTGCGAGGTTATGAGTTCAATCCCTGGTGCCGAAAAAAATAATAATAATAATAATAAATAAATAAATAAATATTTGATAATTATTAACTCTTATTTAAAAAAATAATAAAACACACCAGCATATAAAATGATAAGAACTAATTCATACTCTTGACTAGTGGCAAGGAAATCTAGGACAGGTATCATTTTAACCTTTCAAACTTTTCAAAGCATAAAGTCTGTGATGGTACATGGACTGAGTGCTGGTTCTACATATTCAACATCACTGTTAACCATTCTTCCCTCATGTACTGTGTTGTCCTTTGAATGTCCATGCAAGTGTATTTCAAAATTCTTTCTATATATTGCAGAACTGAGGTAATGTTTCTAATGCAATTTATTAGCTTTTAAGAAAAATAAAGGGAGGGATAAGATATAATTTTAGTTGATAAGATCCAGTGCCCATAATACTAGGCAAGCACTTTACCATTGAACCCAGGTTTTTAATGTATCCAAACAGAGGTTTACTCACCAGCTATAAATGAACAGTACTTTTATTTTGGGTAGTACTTTTGTGCTCTGGAATAAG
Source organism: Dasyprocta punctata (assembly GCA_004363535.1). Lineage (NCBI taxonomy): Eukaryota > Metazoa > Chordata > Mammalia > Rodentia > Dasyproctidae > Dasyprocta > Dasyprocta punctata. The sequence goes on along the minus strand of RJWM01000904.1, from coordinate 8,512 downwards.
AGTGACAATAAAATTATACTCATTGTCTACTATAAGCCAGCATGTATTCTAGCATGTGACATGTATTAACTCAAATACACACACACACACACACACACACACACAAATCACAAAACTGAATAAGGTAGGTAATATTCTAAATTTATGGAAAAGGAAACTAAAGCATGAAGACTTCCATAATTTGTACAACTAGTAAGTAGCAGAATTATAATTTGAACCCAATTTGGCAGCCAACACTCTTAATTGTCATTCTTAATTACATGATAAGATGTTCCTGTTCTATATTTTAAACTTCAACCACTAAAAGTATTTCCAAAACTTCAAGTGTATATTTAAGTTACACAACAAAACGTCCAATACTAAACTTATTTCATATTGCCATTAAATTATATATGTACAGATAGTATAAATTTCAAACTACATTAATCAAATAAGATAAATGCATTTAACTTTATAAATATTTTTTGAAAATGTTGGATATATCTGCAACTGTGATTTTCTTAAAGGGTTTAACCATATTCATATGATTTAGAAAAAAGGGAATTCTTGTGCTCCTGCTTCACATGTTAATCTACAATTTTGAATTTCCTTAAGTGAAGATTTGTAATATTTATGCTGCCTTCCCCCTCTTGGTACAGACCATGTAAATGGACACTGCACAAGTCCAACTTCTCAAAGTTGCAGTTCTGGAAAACGTCTTTCTAGCGCTGATGTTTCAAAAGTAAATCGCTGGGCTCCTGGAAGACCACCATTTCGAAAGGCACAGTCAGCTGCTTGCATGGAGATTTCTTTACCAGTTACAGCAGAAGGTAGGTTAAACATAGCAAGTTTTATGAATACAGTTAAATTTAATTTACTATGGTAGCAGATGGTGGAAGAAAAGCTGTAGAAGTCTCATTTTAAGGTATTGAGGAGCAAGCAGACCAGGAGAAGCAAAGGCTGTCAGCAAGAAGCTGAGGAAGCATCTCCTAACTAATTGGGTCTTCCTGTGCAGTTCAGGGTGGCCATGAACTCACAATCATAGGCTAACCTTGAATTTGTGACCATTTTTCTGCTCTGCCTCCTCAGTGCTGAAATTACAGGCATGTGCCATCACTCCTGGCAAGTTTATGGTCTAAAGTTGGATGCCATCTAATGTGGTAATCATGTGTAACAACATACCTTTTAACTAAAATCCAGTTAAATACAAAACATTAAAATCTCAGCTGGGCATGGTAGCTGACATCTGTAATCCCAACACTGGGGAGGCTGAGGCAGGAGGATCACTGTGAGTGTGAGGCATAGCAAAACTTTCTCTCAAGAAGACAAAACAAAAACAGAAAAATCTCAACTGGTCATGGTGACTCTCACCTATAATTCTAGCAATTGGGAGGCTGAGGCAGGAGAATCACTGAGAGTTCAAGGCTACCCTAAACTGCATAGTGAGACCCAGTCTCAAAAAAAAAGGCAACAAAGGACTGGGAGGCAGCACCTACAGCCCTGTAGACATCCAGGGACCCTCGATGAGACCTACAGGACCAGGAAGCTACATCTAGAGACCCACCCACACCCAGGAACCCTCAGTGAGGCCATGGGGATTGGGTGGCAGTGTCCAGAGATCTGCAGCCATCCAGGGACGCTCAGTGAGGCCTGCAATGTTAGGAAGCTGCACCTGGAGACCTACCCACACCCGGCAACCCTCAGGCCTGCAGGGACAAAGAGGCAGCAACCAGAGACCTTCTGTCTGCAGCCCTCAGTGAGACCCACTGTGGGACAAGCCACCAGCACAAAAAGCAACTAGGACTTGACATCTGACTGAATTAGAGGAATACAGGAAAATGCCAAAACAAAGGGACAAAATGCAGTCTCAAACCTCCAGTCCATCCACAAGTCCAGGAAACCTAGACATGTAATAAATCAGAAATCATGCAGCTAAAATTTCTGAAATGATAGCAATGGAAGTAAAGAAATAACTCCACAAGGCTGTACACAAAATCAGATCAGAAATAATCTCTCAGGTAAAAAAGAAGAAATGATAAATGTAAGTGGTGAGCATATTCAAAGAAGACATAGACGAAAAAATAGAGAAGCATCATAAAATGATGGGGAAAGCTTAAATTAACAATATAGAAAAGAATCACAATGCATGAAACAGATTCAGAGAGTTAGCCAGGAAATCAAAAAATTCCACCAAAAGCTGGCAAGACTGCATGAACGAAACTGAAGGCAGATTCTCAGACCTTGAAGACAGGATTGTGACTAGTGATCATAAAAGGAAAGATCTCTTAAAAATGACAAGGAATCAGGAAATAGCAATTCAACAGCTGAAAGATGATGCAAAGAGAAACAATATAAGACTGATGGATGTCACAGAAAAAGGAGTTAACACAAATGACATAAAAAAGACTATTTGTAGAAGTGATAGCAGAAAATTTCCCAAGCATGGGGAAAGAATCTGACATATAGATAAGTGAGGAATATAGAATTCCAATTAGGCATAACAAAAATGCATCCACATATATAATAATCAAAATCCCAGAAATTCAGCATAAAAACAATAGTAAAAGCTGTTAGAGAAAAGAAACAGATCACCTACAAAAGAAAGCCTATCAGAGTTACAGAAGACTTCACAACAGAAACCCTAGAATCAAAAAGACCTTGAAGTGAAGTATTTCAAGTCCTGAAAGAAAATAACTTCCAACCCAGGTGATGTACCCTGCAAAACTTTCTTTTAACATTAATGGAGAGAGAAGATACTTCCATGACAAATAACAACTGAAGAACTTCATAATCAACCAACCCTACAAAGGCTACTGAAAGATATTCTAACAGACATGAAAATGACCACAGTTCCAAGAACAACAACAGAAAGAAATCACTATGCAGTCAAACAATTAAACAGAGAAGAAAAGTAGGAAACTAACAGCAGAAAGATAACATGCCAAAGCCAGTACACACCAGTTATAACTACTAATGTAAATAGCCTCAATTTAATCAAAAGAAACAAACTAGCAGAATGAATCAGCAAATAAAACCCAACAGTATGCTTTATACAAGAAACACATCTAACTCAAAAGGAAATTCATACACTGAAAGTCAAAGGACGGAAAACAATACTCCATGTGACAGGAAACCAGGAAGAAGCAGGGGTAGCTATTCTGTTTGCAGATAATGTGAACTTAAAACCATACTTTTTACAGGAAAACTTCCAGAGGAAGAGATAACAATCATAAATATATATACACCAAATATGGGAACACCAAATTATATAAGATAAATATTAATAGACATGAAAAATCAAATTAGCAATGACACAGTTGTGACGGGGGACCTTAATACCCCATTGTTACACAAAATACAATAAAATAAAACTAAATAAATAAATAAAGGCAATAAGTGAGAGCTTTGCAGGGCTACCAACATGACCCCAAAATTTGCTGAAGGATGAAAAGGAGAAAAGCAAGAGTAATTACAGTATTTTATTTCCTGGAAAAAGTCTGAGGACTCATTATGACTCTTTCTATGTAAATAGTTATGAGACATACTTGTGTATATCCAGAGAGGAGGGGAAAATAAAGGTACTAAAAAGAAAAATATAAAGAACTTGTGTCCTGGAGCAATATGTCTGTCTGAGTGTGCCTGTACAAGTATTAATAAGAGATTATGAAGCCATTCTGCTTCCTTGGAGTGGGCTGAAACAGTCTCACAAAGATCACACCATCCATAGGATGTCACACTCTACAGCTTGTTATTTGGCCAAAGACAAAATTGGAACAGGATTTGAATTCAAGGTGGGCAGTTTGATACCTGTTCAGAGAGATAATATTTGCATTTTGCTCTTGTTATAAACCTTGATTTTTATAGTTGTAAATACTCCCAGATATATAATGTGTTTATCACAGAATATTTATCATCTAGACTACTTCTTTCACATCAGTAACCACGATAGTGTCACTAAGTGGAAAATGTCAAGATATATCTTTGACAATTGAAAGGTAGAAAAATAGTACAACTTAAAAAGTTTTATAAATTTGACTATTTAGATTGCATATCTTTTCCAGATTAAAGAATTTTAACTAGGATCTGAGGTAATGTGGAGAAAGAAAAAATTATGAAGTGAAACTTGGGAGACTCAAGGCCTAGTTTTATTTCTCCCCAAATTCAAGATTTTTACTTCTGGACTTCCATCTATTTTCTATGCTGGTGAACTAACAAAACTTCTTTCCAAATCAATTAATAAAAAATGAAATGCTACTTTCTGTTCATGATTTTACTCTTCATATTTTAACCTAACTTTGTTTATTTTGGAAATACACTAATACTTAATTTTTATCTTTATATTTTCCATAGAAAATCGAGAGAATTCCTATAATCGTTCCAGAAGCTCCAGTATCTCCAGTATTGACAAAGATTCAAAAGAAGCAATTACAGCATTATACTTTATGGAATCCTTTGCACGGAAAAATGACTCTACCATCTCCCCTTGTCTATTTGTTGGAACTAGTCTGGGAATGGTGTTGATCATTTCCCTAAACCTACCATTATCAGATGAACAAAGGTTTACAGAACCAGTCATAGTATTGCCAAGTGGTAAGATTTTTTATTCATTCATTCCCTTATTCCTTTTTCATACTTAGATATATGGTATTAATAATTTATGTTGCTTTCCTTCTTCACTTTTTTGTTATTATATGTGTATGATATATAATAAATGTATTTATCATGAGAAATTGGTGCATATCACATCTGGACCCTTTTTACTTTCCTTCTTCCCCCTTCTCCCACACCCTTAGATCCACTTGTTGTATTAATGTGGAAAAAACAGTGTGAGTGTTGTAGTAAGAACTGCTGAGAATTCCATAAATCATATACTATTCCAATATTTGTCATGTCGCAACTTACCTGTCCTCCAGAGTAAAAGAGTAGAATCATTTCTATGGTAGTAAATGATGCAACTGCCAGCCTAAACAATGCGTTAAGAAGTACGTTTCTGATAAGCACTGAGGAAAACCTTAATGGAAAGCTTAAATTTATTTTTAATGAAGCATTTCTCCAAAGATCTATGCTAGATTGGAACCTGTGAGTTTTTTACATTATCCTTAAAGAGCTTAGAACAATTAAATTAGACAGTATCTGATCTGACTTATAGAGTCTTTCACAATCTTCTCATCTAGTTTCAAAGATATATCACATAATTTCATTTTTAGTCTAGTGCCTAGAGAATTTAATCTGTTACAAGTGTTATTGCTAAGGTATATCTTATATTTTTTCCTACTCTTCTTTTTTTTCCTTTCATAAAAACGATGAATGTGATTCCATTTGTGTATTGGTTAGCTTTCCAACTGCTGGCACAAAATGCCTGACATACATATAACAATTTAGGAAAAAGGCTATCTGGCTTGCAGTGTCAGGGGTTTTAGTCTCTGGTTGTCTAGCTCCAAGGTAGAAACATCATGGCAGAAGGGCATAGTGGAACAGACATGCTCACTTTATGGCAGCCAGGTATATCTATAAGGAAAAATTACTAACAAGAGATACAACCTCTAGAGGCACAACACCAGTGACTGACCTTCTCCAACTGGACACCACCTCCTAAAGCCATAATCAACTATGAACATCAGTGTATTGGTCTACTCGTGAGTGTCTTAGTTACTTTTCACTCGTTGCCGAGACAAAATACCTGACCCCCAAAATTAGGGAAGGAAAGGTTTATTTCTTACAGTTTTTCAGGAGTTTCAGTCCATACTCAGTTGGCTCCAAGGCAACATGGCATGGTGGTGCCGTCATTCATGGTGGCTGCCAAAATAGCAAGGCATGCTGGTGAGAGAGACAGAGCGAGAGAGAGAGGGAGGAAGTGAGCAAGAGGAAGACCTGCCTCCCTTACACTGTATGTTGGCTCCACCCCTGGGAGGGTGCAGCACTCACATCACCAATCCCAGCACTAGACAACAAACTGATCACAAGCACCAGACTCAGCCCCATCTAAAGTATATGAGGGTTTGGGAGTACATAGTAGCACCCAATACATTCCACCCCTGGACCCCCAAGGACTCGTGTGCATCCTTAATATAAAAGACATTTAGTCCCTCTCCAAGAGTTGCCAAAGTCCTAACAGTTTCAGCACTGTTGAAAAGTCCAAGTCCTAAATCTCCTCCGAGATTTATGGAAAATTTTTAACTATAACCCCCTGTGCAAATGAAAACAAGTTAAACACTTCCAACATATAAAGGCACAAGATAAACATTACCATTCCAAAAGTTACAAACTGGGGAATATAAAGCATTGGAACCAAAGCAAGTCCAAAATCCAGCAGGGCAAACATTAAATCCTGGAGTTGTCTGCTCAGCATCTGAAGCAATCTGGTTGCAAGCTCCAAAAGGCTTGAGTGATTCCACCCCATGGCACTTTCAGGGATCTTAACTTTCTTAGCTTTCCTCGGATGATCCATGTTCCTTGGCTTCACCCTTACATCTTTACACATTGCTCTCTGCAGGTGGTGCAGAAGCTGCTTTAGCCTTTTCTTGTACTTAAAGTCAGCACCACATGGATGCCACCAAGGTCTGCTGCCAGCTGGAGCAGTAGCCAGGCTTTCCTCTCTTAACTGTAGGGGTTGACTGCCTGGATTGCTGAACTCTCTGAACCTGATTGTGAGGAAAAGCTTCTCTATGCAGCTGCCATTCTGGAATCTGGTGTGGCCACCACCATTTTGGGACCTGGTGCAGCCATGACCCTTTTAAAACCTCTTGTGGCCTCTGTCACCACTCTGGGGCATGGCACTCTGTGGCTTTTTCCTCCGAACAAACTCTTTGAAGGCCTGAGGCTGCAACGGGTGGAGGCCCGCTGCTTCCTGGGATGCCCCCAGGCCATTTTTTTATTCCTTTCTTCCTTCTCAGCAATCGAGGTCTCAGCTCTGTCTTTACAGTCCACAGCTCCCTGGCCAATCTCACATTTTATATCACCATACCATTTTAAATCACTATGCCATGCTCTTTGCACTTGATTCCCAATATAAATCTGGCTAAGAGCCCCCAACAAGAGCCAGGCCACCATTACAAAATTTGGCTGCCTTGTAATTTCTCTCTCTAGACGAATCAATCCTTTGCCCTTAATCTCAGTCTCAGGCAAAGTCTGTGGGCATAGGCAGAATGCAGACAAACTTTCTACCAAGCCATAACACACATAATGTGGAGTCCAACAGCCAATACAGTCCTTCTTCCCAGCAGAAACCTCCTGAGCCTGGTCTTTACTGGCAGGCTTTCTATCAACTTTCTGATCTCCTAGGCTCTGACCAGAATCTCCCATACAGAACAACCTAAGCTGTTCCAGCTCTATGCATGTAGGCAACATCTCTGAATCTTTCCAAACTCTTCCCACAAGCCATTTCCAAAGGTTCTTGAACCACATGGTCAGGAGTAGTCACAGCAACAACCCCACTCCTGGTACCAAATTCTATCTTAGTTACTTTTCACTCATTGCCAAGACAAAATACCTGATGTCCAAAATTAGGGAAGGAAAGGTTTATTTCTTACAGTTTTGGGGAGTTTCAGTCCATACTCAGTTGGCTCCAAGGCAGCATGGCATGATGGGGCCACCATTCATGGTGGCCGCCAAAACAGCAAGGCATGCTGGCAAGAGAGAGAGAGAGGACAGAAGCGAGCAAGAGGAATACCTGCCTCCCTTACACTGTATGTCAGCTCCACCCCTGGGAGGGTGTAGCACTCACATCGTCAATCTCAGTGCTAGACACCAAACCAATCACAAGCGCCAGACTCAGCCCCATCAAAAGTATATGAGGACTTGCGGGTACATAGTAGCACCCAGTACAATGAGTATAGCACCCCCATGATCCAGCCACCTTACAAGCAGTCTCTTCATCAAGTCAAGTTGATAATTAAGATGAACCGTCACTACTTGTTATTACTTTTAATAATTATAATAGGTTCTTAACATCAATTTTACTTTTCTCTATATAAGAAGTGTTTCGGGTAGTTCTTAAGTTAAAAAAAGAATTTCATTAATATACATGATAAATAGTTTTTATTTTAAAAGAATATTTTGGTGTGGCAGGTTAGCAACAGTTGTGTTTCCTTTATTAAGTAGACTGCAAAGTTCATATGATAGATGGTAGGCAGAATATTCATTTCTTCAATGGCACATTCAGATAAATCAATTGTGTTTTAATTGGTTAATATCACTTGTTATAAACACATTTCACAATAAAGAAACCTTTTATTATACTCTAATTTTAGGGAAATTCTGGTTGACTTAAAGCTAGATCAATGAGGTCATAATGCAAATTTATTCAACTCAACAAATGTGCCAGACATTCATTGCTCATACATTTAAAAGTTAAATCAAAATTTTTATGCCACATAAGCTTAAAACCATACTACTGATCTCACTGATAAATTCAGTGGTCAATTCTCAGGCAACTTCTTATTTGAGATAGCTTCAACTTCACTTGACTTCATTTAAATTCTAGAATGTTATGTTTACCTGATTTTCTTTTCTTTTTTCTTTTTTTTTATTTAAG
>RJWM01000903.1:153775-180636 GCA_004363535.1 Dasyprocta punctata | reverse complement strand
TATCTGTCCCATGATTAAAAATAAAAATACTATCAAAAGGTATAAAAGCAGCTGGGTGTGGTGGCGCATGCCTTTAATCCCAGCACTCGGGAGGCTGAGGTAGGAGGAGCGTTGTGAGTTCGAGGCCAGCTTGGGCTACAACGCGAGCGCAAAGCTGGCCTGAGCTACCCAGTGCGACCCTGCCTCAAAAACCAGGGCCGGGAGTTTGGCTCAGTGACTTAAGTGCCTGTCTGGCAGGCGCGAGGTTGTGAGTTCTATCCCCGGTGCCGGAAAAAAAAAAAAAAAAAAGGTATAAAAGATTTTACAAAGCAGTTTTCTCAACTCTATAAATTCCTTATCCTTTCCCTAGAGATAACCTCTTATATCCTCCTAGAAATTTTTTGCATATAGAAGCCCATACATCTTTTTAAATCTTCTAAAATGCAAACAGGAACATACTATACACACTATCTTATTCTGAATAGGGGTTAGAGAGCTTTCTAAAACAGCACATTAAGTTCTACTTAATTCCTTGTAAAGGCTGTAGATTATCCCACAATAAGGATGATAACAGTTTATTTAACCACTTCTTTACTAATGAGCATTAAAGTGTTTTCAAGTTCAGTTATTATAAAATAATTACATTGTATACGTGTTTATTTACTTAAAGGAGCTATTCATAGATATATTCACATACACATACATGATAAATTCCTACATGAAATTCTTCAAATATTAAACGTTGGTGGATACTGGCAAATATTAACAAATTATCACTTTCCAAAAAGGCAGATAGTACTGACCCTTTTAATTCTACTTTTATATGTACCTAATGTCAACAATTAGATTGTTATCTTCTTTGCTCTATTTTACAGTATCTGAAAAAGACCTTTATATATATAGAAGATAACACTTAGGATGCAGAGATGGTAAGGGACTTCAGTCTCTGTTCAGATCAAGGCCACCTCAATCTGCTTGGCTGGGGAAAAGGGGAAGAATCACTAGACTTTCTAGATCTACTAGCAGTCCTCTCCCTTTCTACAATGCAGTATTCACAAACATCCCTAATGGGCTAGCCCTGTACCTTGAATGATGTCATCTTGTCGCTGAAGGGTAGGTCGGGAAGGGCGAGCACTCTCTCTATCAGAACACCCCTTTTCAGGGGTCTTGGAGCTACTACACCCTTCACTAAAGGGTGGGGGCAGATGCCCAGCATGGACTTGACGTAGCTGCTCAAAATCACTGAGGGCGGCACTCACATCCCAATTTTTTCCTGTCAGGAGACAAAGCAAAAAGCAAATTATCCACTCAGGTATAAGGAAATTGGGGAAAGAAACAAAGACTACTCTAACTATACTAACAAAACTAATAAACAGGAGCTAAGTATGTAGCTCAGTAGTAGAGCACTTGTCTAGCATATATGAGGTCCTGGATTCAATTCCCAGCAACAAAAAAAACAAACAAAAGACATCAGTGGGAAAATACTAATACACATTTCAATCATTCTTCTTTGAATTTTCTTCATAACACTTCTATCTGACATACCAATTTGCTATTTATTGTCTATTTCCTAATGATGTCCAGGATAGAAATTTTGTGTCTCAGAATGAGCGCTTTTGGAAATCTAGTAACCTAAAACTAAAGCCTCCTTTTACAGATAAAGGAAATAAACCTAAGAGAAAGAAAGGGACTTGCAAAAGTCGGGCATGGTAGCAAGTTCGAGACTACCGTGAACTATAAAGTGAGCTCAAGGCCAGCCTGAACTGCATAGTGAGACCCTGTCTCAAAAAAACAACAACACGACCCTGCCTCAAAAAACCAGCGCCGGGAGTTTGGCTCAGCGACTTACGCGCCTGTCAGGCAGGCGCGAGGTTGTGAGCTCGATCCCCGGTGCCACAAAACAAAAAACAAAAAACAAAAAAACAACAACAACAACAACAAAACAAAAAAGAAAAAAAGAAAAGAAAAAAGAAAGGGACTTGCTCAAAGTCACAGCTAGTTCACACCAGAGCTCAGCACTGACTCCAGCTCAGGTCTCCTAATTTTGAGATCCAAAGAGGTGCTTAGCCTAGGTACATTATGGGGGATCCTAAGCAACCTGAAATTGTATATACAACTATGAGGAGCTCCATTTTTCTAGAGAAACAGTTGATAGATGTCATCAGCTTATCCAAGAGAACCATGTTGCCTCCAAATTTAAATATCACTTACTCTACTGAAGAAAGAATTCTAAATGACAGAATTGGCATACTGGATTTTTCTGTGGCTTTCTCCAGTTAAATTATTTACATACTGCTTAATTGTTGACATTTCTTTCTGCTACTCCATCTACCATCAGCTTAATCCCCATCACCTACTGTCCCATCTTCAATCCACTCTAAAAAAAATGCTGAGATTTTTCCAAAGCACAGTTCTGATCATTTATCTTGTTCTATGATATCTTTAGGTTATAGCTCATCATGGTCTACAGAATAAAGTAATGCTTCTCAGCCTGATAGTCAAGGCTTTCTATGATTGACCTATTTTTCTAGCCTTTTCTAACTGCTTCCTTTTCTTTATCTATGAAAATGCAGATGATAACAACAGTACCTACCTCATAGGATTGTTATGAAGATTAAATGGGTCAAACATATACAGAGCTGGGCATGGTGCTGCATGTCTGCAATACTAGCACTTGGGAGGCTGAGGTAGGAGGATCTCTGTAAGTTCAAGGCCAGCCTGGGCTACACATAGTGAGTTCAAGGCCAGGCTGAACTACACAGTGAGAGCCTGTCTCAAAAAAAAAAAAAAAAAAAAAAAAAAAAAGGGTATACAGAACCATGCTTGGTACAAGGAAGCAGGATATATGTGTTTCCTTTTGTCACTGCTGTGAATTCTCCTGCTAATTATTCATGCTTTATGATTTTATTTCTAAACCATTACATTCACCACTTGTTCAACTTCTTGCTCAGTCTGTTCCAGTCACTACAGTCCTGTTTTACAACATCCTAAGTCGGCTTCTACCCTAGAGCCTCTCCACTGACTATTCCCACTACCTATAAGATTCTTTCACTAGTATTTCCACACAACTTCTCATCCGCTTCAGATATTTGCTCAAATGTCACATTTAGTAAGTCCTACCCTGAATGCCCTATTGAAAATCATAACCCACCATCATTCTTATGCTTTCCACAGCACTCAATACCTTATGTTTATAGTTTATGTAGTATCCATATTGTTTGATTGTCTCTCCTGCTACAACATGAAGGTAGGGGTTTTATTTGCTTTGTTTTGCTCAAGCAACGAGAAGAGACTCAGCACTCAACAAATATTTGTTGAATAAATTGAAGACTTTCTTCTTGAACCAATCAATGAATGGGATGTGGCTATGTACTTCCAACTGTGTGCAAAGCTCCTTAAAATCAGGCCCTTCTAACATTCAACGTATTCAAATTTGAATGTCCAGCATCTTCCCTCACAAAACTAGCTTCCTGTTGTCTATGTTCCCCAAATCAATAGTGGCACCACAACCTCTCCAGGCCCAGAGATTTCAGTCACTTTCAGCTCATCGCTATTCCTCCATGCTTCCTCTTTGCTCACACCCAGGCAATCCTTAGGGTTGTTTGTATTCCTGAAACAGCTCTCAACTCTATTCTTTCAAGTTCATTTTATTGCCACTACCCCAATTCAGGTTCTCATACTTTCACCTAGTCTTTTGTCTCCTGAAAGGGAAACTCTCTAATCAATCTCTTTGCTCTCAATCTCTCTCACTCTCTATCTTGTTTTTAACATTACAACCAGAGTTAACATTCATTTATTTATTTATTTTGGTACCAGGGATGGAACTCACAACCTCACGCCTGCCAGGCAGGCACTTACACCACTGACCTAAATCCCTGGCCCCAGAGTTAACTTTTAAAAGAAAAAAATAAGCAAGAAAGAGATAAAGAGAAAATTTAGATTGGGCCCTTTGATTCCTCTTTTAAACTGTATCTTAAATCCATCCACTTCTCTCTCTCCACTACTATCAGTGTGGTCCAAGTCACCATCATCTCTCACTTCAGCTATAGCAATATCCTTAACTGATCACTGACCACATTCCAATCCATTAAGTATCTGACAACTAGCATACTATTAAAACCAGAATCTGATTAAAATCCTTTGACAGCTTTCAAGGAACTGGGAATATAATGTAAAACCATGGTCAAGAAAGGTTCCCCATAATCTGCTTCCTGCCTATCCGACCAACTTCCTATTGCACACGCACTACTTCCTTAATGCTATTAGGTTTCTCCAGTGTGCCAAACTCTCTCTTGCCCTGTGTAAGACACCTGTAAGGCAAAATTCCTCTCCTTTTCATCCTCTTCTCTTGCTATTCCTACTAATTCTTCAGGGTTCAGCACTGAACTTCCTTCCTCAAAGGCCTTCTTGCAGTCTAGATCTAAATCGGGTTTCTCTCTTCACTCTCGCAGCACTCTCAACTTCTCTTTCATAACATGACTGTATGTACAGCACCCTCAACTTTTCCTTGTAAAGTCTGAGTAGTTGTGCATGCTTACATACAAACAATAATTTGTAACACAATTGTTAAGAGGCGTACTCTAAAACCAAATTGCCTAGGTTCAAACGCTATTTAAGTTCACTGAACCTTAGTTTTTAAAGTTTTAACAGAGTGGATGAAAGAAAAAATACACCTCAAGTACCTTGCACATATTGGACATTTGAAAGTATTTCAAGTGGAATGGAGCATGGTTAAGGATTATTTTACTTTAAAAAAGGAGACTTTTAAGCTGAATTTCAAAAATGAGAATAATGGAGGAAATAATACCAAACAGTTAGGAAACATGATCAGGAAAAGTGATAAATCAAGCATGGCTGGAACATAGGAAATGTGGAGGGGAAAGTAGTAGGAACTGAAACTCCAAATTAAGGGCAAAATTGTACTGAATTAATAAACTGGAATTTAAAACCCGATCTTCTGTTTCTAAACTTTCCTCACAGGTACCTAAGCAAAGGTCATACTGTCACAGCTCCCTAAAGGCTGACAACGTAAAAAATTACCAATGAATGCTAAGAACTTGCCCCTCCCTGAAGTCTTGCCAGTGTGTCATTACAAACTTTCTTCAACAAAAAGCATCTGTTGGGGCAGGGCTATAGCTCAGCAGCACAGAGTCTGCCTGGCAAACATGAAGTCGTGCGTTCAGTTCCTAGTACCAAAAAAAAGCATCTGTTTTGCTAGGCATGGTGGAGTACATCTATAATCCTAGTGAGGCTGAGGCAAGAGGATCACTGCAAGTTTGAGGCCAGCCTGAACTCATTAATCAAACCCTGTCTCACAAAGACAAAACAAAACAAAACAAAACAAAAAAAAATTATTAGTACATGTTTGCAGTACATAATAATTACATTCACTGTGAGAAATTGGTACATGTACAGAACATATTACTTCTTTTTTTTCTCCCTCCCTTGCATTGCCCTTTTTTTTTTTGCCAGCCTCAGATTCATCTATTTATAAGTCCCTATAAAGTTAATTATCATACATACAGATTAACAATCAGGCCAATAGGCCAAAGACAACTACTGTATAGTAAATCAAGATACACTTTTAGATACACTGCCCATACTGGACTACCACAACTTTTTTCTCTTTCTTTTATTTTGCATTTCATATACTGAGAAACCACACAATAATCATCTTGTGTGTCTGATTTACTTCATTTGTGTGTCTGACTTACTTCCCTTTTACGTCAGGGTACATCCATTTTCCTTCGAATGACTCAAGTTTATCCTTTACAGCAGAGTAGTATTCTATCATGCATAAGTAACACATTTTCTTTATCCATTCTTATGTTGATGGACATATAAGTTGCTTCCAAGATTTAGCTATTATGAACTGTGCTTCTATAAACATATATAGGTACATCTCTGTGACATGATATCTTTAACTCTTTTGGGAAAATACCTAGAAGGGATTGCTGGGTCAAATGGAATTTCTATTTTTAGATTTTTGAGGAATCTCTACAATGTTTGTTACAGTGATTTCAGCAGTTTATACTCCACCACAGTGAAGAAGTGTTCCTTTTCCCCCAAAGCCTTGCCAACATTTGTTATTGGTTTATTTATTTTTTTCTTTTCTTTCTCTCTTTTTTTTTTTTTTGTCTTTTTGAGACAGGGTCTTGCTATGCAGTTCAGGCTGGCCTCACCACGCTCACTTTGTGGCCCGAACTTGCAATGATCCTCCTGCCCGAGCCTCCCAAGTGCTAGGATTATAGGACTGTGCCACCATGCCTGGCTGTTGGTTGATTTCTTGATGACAGTCATTTTTTTCTACAGTAAAACAGACTCTCAGTGTTGTTTTAATTTGCATTTCTCTAATGGTCAACAACGATGAACATTTTTTCATGTGTTTGGCCATTTGTACTTCTTTGTCTAACTGCCTATTCATTTCAGATGGCCATTTTTTGATAGGGCCTTTTTTTGATAGGGTCTCTAAATTTGGGAGAGGTCTAATTTTTTTGAGTTCTTCATATATTCTTGATATTAGTCCTCTGAGGAGTAGCTGGCAAAAACTTTTTCCCATTTTTTAAGTTGGTGGTTTTCACACTCTGTTGGTAGTATTCTTTGCTGTGCAGAAGCTTTTTAATTTAATGTGATCTCATTTACTGTTTCCTGGTATTATTTCTTATGCAACTGAGGTTCTGTTCAGGAAGTCTTTACTTTCACCCACACCTTAAAGTGTTTTACCCATATTATCTTCCAAAACATTGTTTCTGTTCTGTTTTGATTTTAGTTTAGTGCACGCTGAGAGATATGGGTCTAGATTCAATCCTTGGCATGTGGAAAGCCAGTTTTCCCAGCACCATTTGTTAAAAAGCTATCTTTCCTCCAGCAAAAGGATTTGGCCCCTTTTTCAAAGACAAGGTAACTGAGTATGACTGGAGTTGTTTCTGTATCCTCCATTCTGTTGCATTGATCCACAAGTTTGTTTGGTTTTTTGTTTTGTTTTTGTTTTTCGCCAATACCATGCCGTTTTTAATCACTATAGCTTTGTAGTGTAACTTGGAGTATGGGATGTGAATGCCCCTTGCCTTGATTTTGTTGCCTAGAACTGCTTTTGCTATCCTGGGTCTCTTCTGGTTTCATATGAATTTTAGGACTACTTTCTCTAGTTCTGCAAGGAATGTTATTAGTATTTTTATTGGGATTGCATTCATTCTGAAAAGAATGTCTGTTACTATGACTAAATATGATTCTAATCCTTCACAGCCTTAAAATGTAGAATATTCAAATTTATAAGTATAGACATGTATAAGCTGGGCGTGGTGGTGCACTCCTTTAATTCCAGCATTCGGGAGGCTGAGGTAGGAGGAGCGTCGTGAATTCGACTCCGGCTTGGGCTACAACTCGAGCGCAAGGCCAGTCTGAGCTACAGGGTCTGCGACCCTGCCTCAAAAAACTAGGGCCAGGAGTTTGGCTCAGTGGCTTAAGCGCCTGTCTGGCTGGTGCGAGGTTGTGAGTTCGATAGCCGGTGCTGCAAAAAAAAAAAAGTATAGACATGTATAAAGCAAAAGCAGAAAAATATAAAGAAGCAGCCTTGGAGAGGCAGAATTTTGCTTTTAGTGGACTAATACAAATTTTCACTTATATTACCTATACATAAAAAGATGATGGAATTAGATCACTACAAGTAACAACTGGTTTTGGTTCTTTTGTTTTATATTACTGTTTTTTGAGACAGATTCTCACTATATAGTCCAGGCTGGCTTGGAACTTACGGAACTCAGGCTGGCCTTGAATCTACAGTGAACCTCCTACCTCTGTCTCTCAAGTGCTGGGATTACAGTCATAAGCCTGTAAAATGGAAGGCCCACCATATATAAAGTACCTTCTAGACCACCTTAAATGTTCCAAATCATTCTAACAATAAATATTAAGCATTTCACTTTCTCTTTTCTTACCCCCAGCCCCCAGTCCCTCACCTTCCAGGAGATCCCGGGCTAGCCCTGGCTCTGCTCCTGTGGAACGGACAAAATCCGACAGGACTGCATCCATGTCCAGGGTCATGTGATCATGAAGTACTTTCAGGTAGCTGGATGTGGTAAGACACAGATCAAAATTCAGGTCTCCACCTGAGAAGGAAACAAATATATAAGGCTCAAATTATACTGGAACAGGATGATTACAGTTCAATTTCAGCACCTTCTTAACCATCTGGGGAAAATAACTATCTTAGCACATTCACTCCAGTTGACTTAAAATGAATCAATTTAAAATTTATAATGAAGCCAGGTGTGGTGGTGCTCACTTGTAATCCTAGCACTGGGGAGGCTGAGGCTAGAGAATTGTCATGAAATCAAGGCTAGCCTGGACTACACAGTGAGTTCAAGGCCAGGCTGAACTACATATTGAGACCCTGTCTCAAAAAAAAAAAAAAAAAAGGAAAAATAAAAGTAACATTTCATTTTCTAATTCTTTAACACTAATGACTTAACCACACCACTCTGAATAATGGATTTCATCTACTTTTCTGGAGTATACGTCTCTTCCATGCATTTGCTATCTAAACTGAAGGCAGGAAGCAGCAGACAACCACCCCAAAGAACTCCCTATCTTCGGTGTTCTCTACTTTGACACCTTGTTTACGTCCTTCCTGGCACTTGATATACTCCAACTTTTTAAAAATCATTTGCTGTCTAGTCATATCTTTTTTCAGTTTCTTGAAAGTAGGGAACACGTGTGTCTTGTTCACTAATATATCCCAGCATATATTACTTGGCATTTGGTACACAGGCCTTCAGTAAGTATTTACTGAATGAATGAATGCATATGCTGGAAAATTTTAGGGTTGAATAGTTTCTTTCTTTCCTTTTTCCCCTTTTATTTGTGTTTAAGAGACAGGATCTCCTATGTAGCCCAGGTTAACCTCAAACTGGCAATCCTCCTGTCTCAACCTCCTGAGGTATGTGCCACCATGCTCCATCTGACCATTATTCTGATGCTAGCAAAGGATACAGAATGAATAAAGTGACTGCTAAATCTACTCAAAACAAGGGCTGGGAATTTAGCTCAGTGGCATAGCATCTGCTTTGGAAGCATAAAGTCCCCAGTTCAATTCCCAGTACCCAATTCCCCAAAATATAAATAAATCTACTCAAAACAATATATCCTGCATATCAGGGTGGAGAGGCCAAAAGTTTCTAACAAGTCAATCTTTGTTCACTACCTTCGTGAAGCCAAGAAACACTGCCACCCCAAACATGACTTTTTCCAATGAGGACAACTGATTGCCAAACAAATTCACCTGAAAAAGACTTCTTTTAGACTGCTATAGCAGAAACTATGTGCCTAAACTGAAAGCCCGGCACGAATCCAACACTCCTCTGAGATTAACAATGCCAGGTGAGGAAGAGTAACAAAGCAAAGAATAATCCCTGATCAATTCTGTCAGGTTTACGGCCCTCTGCAGAAGCTAACTCATTCACAGTCTCCAGGTACCCACATGCACTACTACACCCACAAGCCCGCATCTTGAAGGTAACAGGTGACTTCAATGACTGTTCCAAAGCATTTCCTCTTAAAGCTTAATGTCTAAGGATAACCTCTACATGCTTTTCTTCACACTTCCTTCATCCTAGGACATAGCTTGTTTAGTGGTATAATCAGGTCCTGACTTTTTCTGCCTTCCTTAGAAATTTTAAGGCAAATGAACAGCAAAGATGTGTGGGTTTTAAATACAGAAAGTCATTAACGTGTTAATACTGGATTTATTTTTTGTTTGTTTCCTGAGTCCTAGAGATTAAACCCAAGGCTGTCACACTGAGCTACATTGTTTTTTATTTTGAAACCGGCCCTTGCTAAGTCACTAAATTGCCCAGGCTGGGCTCAAATTTCTGATCCTCCTGCCTCAGCCTCCCATAGTGCTGAGATAACAGGCATACACATCACACCCAGCTTGAATTTGTTTTTGAGAAGCAGCAAAAGGAAAAGTATTCTGTCGTGAACTGTTCTAGTAGTACAAGAGATCCATGAGTGCAGGGACATGACTTACATTTACAACCCTGACATTTAGCATTGCATCTATACACTACAGCAGGCAATCAGTAAATGCCTGGTAATAAATGATTAAATGATTAAGTGAACCTCCGCACCAGTTGCCACATAGCAAACAATTTGAGCCTCATCAGATCAGAAATTCTAGGGTATTTTATATCTTCTCTCTATTTCTGAGGATCTGTTCTGGTCCCAATCCATCCTGCAAAGTTCTGAAGACTTTCCTTCCTAAAGATATGCTGACCGTACGGTTACTACTCTCACCATTCTCATATAACTTCTACCTATATATCTGTATATAGTAACTAGGTGGCTTTAGTCAAACTACTTACAGGGTTTCAGTTGCTTCTAGAACCCACACTTGAATTATGTAACATCTAAGGTTCTTTCCAAATTTAAAAAATTAATTATTTAGCTCACTATAGGTTCATAAACTATGGCCTTCATATTCTCTTTCAATCAAGGTATTATCAATGCCTAATTTCCTTCAGTTTCAATTATCACTATTATGAGAAAGGGCTAGTAAAATTCAAAGAACTTTCAGTCAGGATACCACAAATTGAAAAGGTCAAGTTATATATTACTTCCCTACATTCTCTATTTAAGAATTAAATTCCTTCAGAATTCATAGGTGAATTAATGGGTTTTCTCATCCCTAATGCAGGCAAGAAATTCCTACTCCAAAGCCCATTTTTTATTCATTGTCTTTGATCACAGAAGATGGTAGCAGCTGAAATAAACACATGAATAACCCACAACCAAGATCATAGTTACAAAATGAATTCCAAGCTTCTAACATACAAAAAAGGCAAAGTAACAATAAAGCCACTTTAACAAATTTCTGAAACAATGTGAGAAAATTTGTGATAAGCAAACAAACTAACAACAATCAACAAAAAAGGTGCTCAGGAGAAAAGAGACTAAGCCACAGGTATGTAAACAATTTCCCAGCCGGACCCAGGCTGTGAGAAGGAAATGAAAGCTAGAAGAATGCTACGGCATCACAGATCTCACATGCAACATGGTAGAAGGTCATTAAAAAAAAATACTAAAAAGAAAATAATGTAAGAGGTCTGAAATCATATAGAAAGACTTGTTCTTCAGCAAAAATCTGAAGCACTAAACCAAACATCTTGGTAGCACTTTTTTTTTTTTTTAATGGTCTTTTTGAGACAAGGTCTCTCTATGCAGTTCAGGCTGGCCTTGAGCTCACTTTGTAGCACAGGCTGGCCTCTTGCCTCAGCTTCCCAAGTGCTGGGATTACAGACATGTACCACCACGACTGGCTTGGCAGCACATTTTTGTACTTCACATCTCCAGCTGAATAGCACAGACTCCATCCTAGCTCCAGTTACCAGGTAAAGAAGACAGAAGCATTTGTAGATACCACCACCAACACCTGGCTGAAGTCTCTCATCCAAATGGGGATATTAAAACCAGTGACTAATAAGACTTTGGCTCTATCTTAGCATGCAAGAAGGAAAAGAAAAAAAAATTCAAACAAAACAAAACAAAACACTGGTTTTCAGTCTTTCAAACAAAACAGAGAGAGCAGTCACATATGTGCTGATTGAACGGCATACAGATGGATCTCAAATGAAGTCAAAAATCCTCCAATCTTCCATACAGGGCTTAGCAATTACTTAATTCAATGCTTGCCTCCATGCAAGAATTACTCAGTTGAGCTTGGTGCACACACCCATCACTCAGGAGACTGAGGAGGGAGAATCACTGCAAATTCGAGGCCAGTCTGGACTACAAAGTGAGTTCAAGGGCAGCCTGAACTACATAGTAAAACCCCATCTCAAAAAAAAAAAAAAAAAAAAAATTTCTTTATATAAATAGTAGTTCTGCCGGACATGGTGGCACATGCCTGTAAGCCCAGCACTCAGGAGGTTGAGGCAGTAGGATCGCTGTGCGTTCAAGGCCAGCCTGAACTGCATAGTGAAATGAAACCCTGTCTCAAAAAGACAAAAAAAAAAAAAAACAAAAAAAAAAGTAGTTCTATATCAACAACCCACAAGTCAACCAACTTCTTAGTTTACAAAATCCTTCCATACATCATACATCGGTACTTGCATATATCTGTATTCATTCATAAATGTTTGCGCTAACCCTATAATACAAACTCAACATGCTAAATAAAGTACTTCATTCAAAATTCACTTGTTATCCTTGTTTCTCTCCTCTACTTCTACTTCTATGCTCTCCTGAAGTGATGACAGCAATCAAGAATAAAACCAAATTGATAATACTAATTAAGTACTTTTAAAAAACATTCTTATTCAACAATGAAATTCTGGCAGGTGGTCTTACCATTCCCAATTTACAGAGAAAAACAAAAAAAGGATTGAAAAGTCAGGTAAGTGCCCCAAAATCTGAATCCAGAGAGTCTGAACTCATGATCTTTCTTTTATACTACATGGCTTCCCAGGAGACTAGGGCATTATTGATTCCAGTAATTGCACTGATTTGTACTGCAGGAAAGGGCTGAGTCTCTTTAACTGATCAAAGATTTAAACATCTGCCTTTTATTTTTCTCCTTAAAATCCTACCACTGTCCATCTGCACAGTCCATCTACACAACTCAAACAATGTGTCTGCTTAATTTCATTACCTCTACAAACACAAAGACCTCCATCTCCACACTGCAGCAACCCAGACTTGAACACTGCCATTTCCTAAAACTATTAAGTATAAATCTTAAACTCCAGCCAGATGTGATGGCGCACACCTCTAAGCCAAGCACTTGGGAGACTGAGGCAGGAGGATCACCATGAGTTTTGAGGCCAGCCTGGGCTACGTAGTGAATTCAAGGCCAGCCTGGACTACACAGCAAGACCCTGTCTCAAAACAAAAACAAAAACAAAAACAAAAACAAAACACTTACTCAATCAATCCAATCTCTTAACCACCTTATTAATTCAACAAAAATTCATCAAGTGCCTACTGTATTTTAGGCACTGTGCTCAAGATTAAACATATCATAGTGAACTAGACTAACCCTCTCCCCACCCTTACAGACCTTCTTGTGTGGGGAGGGAGGGTCACAAAATTTCTAAAACAATTACAATAAATACTAGGGAGGAGAATGTTAACTCCTACAAGGAATCTGGAAAAAATTCCCCAAGAAAACAATGCTTCATCTAAGAACGGAAGAATGCGTAACAATTGGAAAGTCAAGCTGAGACTTGGAAATATATAGGAAGCATACTACGAGCAGATTAAACCTACATCAAAGTTCAGTTGTAGGAAGAAACAGAAAGATGAGAACAGTGTCAAATGAGAATGAAGACAGTGCCTGCTGGACCCTGTTAAGGAGTTTGAGACTTCATCCTAAAATGAAGGAGTTGTAAACCAGGGGCAGGAAATGATTAGATTTGAATTGTTAAAAGATCATACAGAAGCCGGGCATGGTGGCATATGCCTTTAATCCCAGCAGGGAGGCTAAGGTAGGAGGAGCATTGAGTTCGAGGCCGGCTTGGGGCTTGGGCTACAACGCGAGCACAAGGCCAGCCTGAGCTACATAGTGCGATCCTGCCTCAAAAAACCAGGGCCGGGAGTTTGGCTCAGTGGCTTAAGCGCCTGCCCTGGTAGGTGTGAGGTTGTGAGTTCAATCCCTGGTGACACAAAAAAAAAAAAAAGAGATCATACAGATTACCATGCTACAAATAATTTGGAAGGAAGCATACTGATTTTAAAGAGCTGGTTAGAAAAACAGAATGCTGTGCATGGTGGCGGCATGCCTGTAATCCAAGCACTCAGGAGGCTGAGACAGGAGGATCATGTGAGTTCAAGGCCAGCTGGGGCTACATAGAGCTCAGGGTTAGTCTGGATTACATAGTGAGACCATGTCTCAAAAAAAAAAAAAAAAAAAGAAAAAGAAAGAAAGAAAATTAATGTGAGAGTTATGAGCCAGATGAGGACGACAGCTATGAAGACAGAAAAATAAATTCTACTTTGTCCCTTCTTGCCTGATATGAAACCAATGGCTGTTCATTTACTTCCCTGTAAAAACCTAGTTCCTTAACCTTTCTAGTTTCTCTTGCCCATTTGGAACATCCCACCACTACCTTGTAGAGTTAAACTTCTCTGCTACTAACTGGAACCACTGAGTAAAATAAGATTGTGCCCGGTGTGGTGGCACACTCCTGTAATCCCAGCAGTTGGGAGGCTGAGGCAGCAGGTCACTGTGAGTCTAAGGCCAGCCTGGGCTACACAGGAGACCCTGTCTTGGGAGGAAAAAAAAACAATCCCATAATCTTACAGAGTAATACATTTAGCTACAAATATATGGCATTCAGTTCTCCTCCTTTGAATCAAAACAAGCTCTTTCGCTTGACTTTGTTACCACCACCAATGTTCTCAGCTACTATCCCATGCCTTCACTATTCTCTTTCAGCCTCCCAGCTAATTGATACCACACTTCATTTACTCTTGCCTCCCACTTCACTGCGGGGCAGAGGGGACTTACTAAGTAAAAGGAGCTCCTTTAGATTTTCTCCCATCCCCTAGGTGTTGGTTACTATTCTCTGCAAAACTCCTTCAAATAAGACTACATTCACTAATGCCAGTTTCTCAACCTACTAGAACAATCCTCTACAGAAAGAGGAAGATACTATCTTAGAGGAAGAGAAAAGATTATCACAATCCTCATACTGCTGACCTCGTTGCAGCTCCAAGGCCACCTTTGGGGACTCCGCTTCCTGTGGCTATATGAAAGGTTAGCACACGCACACCAGGCCCAAGCTAGAGCTCCCCATTTTATATCACCCTCACAAGAAGTTTCATTCATGCTGCTGAGCAACTAAATGCTAATGACTCCACAGGTATCCATGGCCTTATTTTTTTTTTACCTGCAGGGAAACCTGCAGGCTCTTCAAACAGAGCCATAAAAACATGAATTGATTTTCTCATCTATATATCCTCCACCCTTTCACTACTGCCTATTCTAGCAAACGGTAGCACATCATTCCAAGCACTCAAGCCATAAACCTAAATGCCATCCTGTTATTTTTCTCTTGCCTTATGCTCACAAGTAGTCTTACAAAGTTTCACTAATTTGACCTTTAAGTCTCTCAAATCTAAAGATTTCCATAGGCTACATCTCTTTTATTCTATCTAAAATTTTTATAACCTGGACCTAGAAAACAGTTTCCTAACATCTCCTTTCTCTCCAACCTATTGATTATCCTCTACAAACATCTACTGTGAAGAAGTTAAAATGTAAATGTGATAGTATCATATCTTACTGCTCTAAATTCTTCAGTAACTAAGCCAGGCATGGTGGCACACATCTGAAATTCTAGCACTTTGCAGCAGGAGGATCACCATGAGTTCAAGGCCACCTTAGGCCACACAGTGAATTCAAAGCCACACTGAACTACATACACAGTGAGACCCTGTTCAACAGAAATTAAAACATAAAAATTTTTAAAAAAATTCCTCAGTGACTGTTTTTGTTACTTTTTTCTCACTGCTGGGACAAAATACCTGACACCCAATGTTAAAGGAAAAAGGTTTATTTAGCTTAGTTTATAGAGGTTTCAGTTCCTAATCAGTGGGCTCCAAAGCAGGGTGGTGTGGAAATGGAAGACAAGGAAAGCAATGGAGCAAGAGGGAGCAAACAAGCCTCTTTCTGCCCATTTTATCTTATCCAGACTGCTGGGATTAGGGTAGTGCCAATCCAATTAGTGGACCTGTCTAGTAAACACCCACCTTTAATCCCAGCATTCCATCATGAATCAATCACAAACTCTAGGTTCAACTGTCTCCAAAAAAGCCCCATCTAAAAGCGCACGAGGTTTTGGCGGGGACATCCAGACACAAACCGTAACAGTGACTAAAGTTTAAAATCTAAATTTCTACACGCCACAAACAAGGCTCTTCATTTCCTGGTCTATTTCCCATTATTTCCCTTCTTATACTGACAGTTCCCCAAGTATACTTTATGCTTCAAACTTTAGTCCCTCTGAACATATTGTTCCCTTGCCAGTAATGACTCCTGACCCAGCAGGTAATTGTCTAAAACTAGCTTGAGTACTACCTCACTTGCAAGACCCTTTCAGGCTTCTCAAGGTAAACTACCCATTTCCTCCTTGCTGTCCCCAGTACAGCTGAGCTCCACAGTCTATCAAAATTTTACCATATGTTTAGTATGTGTACTTATTTACGTGTTTGTCTCCTTGCTAAACCAGGAGCAATTTGAAAACAAAAACCTTGCTTGGTTTATTCTGTATCCTTAGCATCCAAGTACCTAGCATACTTAATTTCTTTCTTTTTTTTTTTTTTTTTTTGGCACCAGGGATCAAACTCACAGCCTCATGCCTGCCAGAGAGGCGCTTAAGCCACTGAGCCAAACTCCCGGTCCTAGTTTTTTGAGGCAGGGTCGCACTATGTAGCTCAGACTGGCCTTGCACTCCAGTTGTAGCCCAAGTTGGCCTCAAACTCACACTGCTCCTCCTACCTCAGTCTCTTGAGTGCTGGGATTAAAGGCATGCACCACCACACCCAGCCTCAATTTTTATTCAGATAAACTTAAATATATTTATACAGTACCCAACTACAAACACATACATATACACCCCAGTCTTGTACACAGACAAGTCTAAAAGTCTGGCTCAACTCAAAGACATCTGCTTAAGATTGTTATATGATTTTATAGGCAACAGCTTTCTCTTCCCCAAAATTATTCAGCTCAGACTAATGCAGTATTAAAATCAATCTGTGTATATTGAGTGTTCAAGTACTTAGTAACAGAGAAAAATAATCTAAAATTAATTACTGGCGAAGATATAGACCTCTGTTAAAATACCTGAGAGCCAGGAGTGGTGGTGCATGTCTGTAATCCCAGCACTCAAGAGGCTGAGGCAGGAGGATTGCCATGAGTTCAAGGCCAGCCTGGGCTACCTAACCAAATTCAAGGTCAGTCTGAACTACATAGTGAGCCCCTATCTCAAAAAAAATTTTTTAAACCAAAACAAATTAAAAATAAAACACCTGAGAAACTATGTACTGACTACATTCATCTACGACATACCCCAAGCCTTCCACATGTTCACTCTACAAAGCTCACTTTATACCCATGCTTCTGGATCCACTAATAAATATATTAGAGCTTTCTCTGAGTTCTCTCCAAAACTGCTCAAAACTCACTGAAAAACTACAACATTCAAGACCGTCAAGAATTTTCGGGCTAGGGATGTAGCTCAGTGGTAAAGCACTGCCTAATGCACAAAGCCCTAAATTCAATTCCCAATTCCAAAAAAAAAAAAAAAAAAAAGCCAGGTGTGGCAGCACACACCTGTAATCCCAGCACTCTGGAGACTGAGACAGGAGGATCACTGTGAGTGCAAAGCCAGTGAAACCCTGTCTCAAAAAAAAAAAAAAAAAGAAGAATTTTCAAAGGTCAGAGACTCCTTCATGTTTATGTCGTCAGTCCCAAGGAATCCAAATAGGGAGAGAAAGGACAGAAGTTTAGCAATTTCACACAGTTCTGGATTACATGGGGAGGAGAGATGAATAACTGTCTTGGCAGATTGTTTTTAGTTAATATAGATCCTTCCAACAAAACAAAATATAACCTTCTTAGAAAGAAAGAGGATATGACTAAATCCCACTCCAAAGAGACCTACATAACAATGTTACAACCCAGAGATAATCAGATGGTTCCTATAGGAAGAAGAGATGTGAAAGAAAGTACTATTTTAAAGTTTCAGGGGTTATTTCATTTAAAGATCCTAACAACTCTAAGAGGCCTGCCACATTAACCCTCTATTATACATTAAAATGCCAAATAAAGCCCACAGAGGTTAGGTAATATCTCAAGGTTACACAGATAAAAAGTGGTAGAACTAGGATTTTTGTACACCAGCCAATCTAATCCCAAGGACCATATGCTTATACTATGTCATACTTGGCCTATGGATGAGAACTAAGATAACATGGGCAGTTCATCCACATGGAAAATCACTCTCATTTTAATTATGCTGTTCACCAGATGACCCCTCCAAAATAACAGCAAGGATCTGTCCTTTCCTAGATAGGGCACAACTGAATAACTTATTTATTCCCAAATCTCCAGAAACAGCAATTTCAACCATTTACTGAAATTCTAATGTTCAAATCTACCAGTCCTACCAAATGATTACATTTCTTTCTATTACTCATCCTTCACATTCCTAGGCTGCTGTTACAGTTTGCATCTGGACATCCCCCGAAAGCCTCACAGGGTCATGGGGGTGGGCCTTTCAAAGGTGGCTGAATCTAGCATTTGTGATTGGTTCATTGTCTATTGCTGGGATTGGCAGTGTGACTGCTGCACCCGCAGATAGCCTGCATACAATGTAAGGGAGAAAAGAGGCTTGCTTCGCCCTTTTTTGCCCTTGTTGCTTCTGGTATCTGCCGCAATCACCTTCAAGTGTTGCCCCTGTGCCAAGACACCTTGCCTTGCAGCCAGCTGAGTATGGACTGAAACCTCCACAAACTGTGAGCTAAATAAACCTTTCCTTCCTTCATTTTGGGAGTCAGGTATTTTGCCACAGCAACATGAGAGAAGTAACTGAGACAGTTGCTTTCTACTTCCCAAGCAATGTATACTCAGTGAATGTCTACTTTTTTCCCCTAAATTGAACTTAAGAGTAGAAAAAAAAAAAAATTCATATAATTAACAACCTCCAAAACAATTTATGTGTTTACCATATATTACAGTGGATTATACCACTAACAAACATCTCAACCATGGCTTCATCACTACTACTGGTTATAGCTTCCTCCTCACCTTCCCCTACCCCTCCCCCTTCTTTTTTTGAGATGGTCTCACTTAAACTCATTGTAATCTTTCTGCTTCAGCCTCCTGAATACTGTGATTACAGGCATGTGCCACCACATCAGCCAAAAGTTTCTACTTTTGTCACAGAATATACAAGGTTCCAGGTTCAACCCCAACACTAGGGGAAAAAAATTCTAATTTTGTAGCAGGCCTACAAACAGTAAAATTATTCTTCAAGCAACAACTTAATTAACAGTCAAATGCTAACAGATAAATCTTTTTTCTTTTTTTCCTTCCAGTTAAGATAGCCCATGGCTGGTTTCAAAATAAATTCAATTTTTAAACAATAGCCTACAAAAATAAAAAGTTCTACTTAAGCTCTTAAAGATTGCTTTGTTTTTTTTTTACAGGGTCTCGCTATGTAGTTCAGGCTGACTTTGAACTTGCAGTGATCCTCTTGCCACAGCCTCCTGCCTCAGCCTCCAGAGTGCTGGGATTACAGGGGTCTGCCACTACACCTGGCTTTGTCTGCCCTTCTTGATTCCTACCTATTGGTTATTTCACTGCCATTTACAGAATTAGCATTCAAGGAAAGAAATCAGAAAAAAGAAAAAATACTCAAATTACAGTAGCTATCCATAAGAAATTAATTCACCTCATAAATTTCTTCAGGTAAAAATATCCATCAGCACTCCTAATTTTTTTTTTTAACTTCCTGCCCCTTCAACTTTATTGAGATAGAGAAAATGCTAGATGTCAAATATGCTGAATTCGTGTTCCCTAAAGTCAAAGAATGAATTCTAAGAAACAATAGAGGTTAACAGTAGGATTGGAGAAAAGGAATGGGGAATACAACTAGCTCCTGAGATAGGAGGAGTCCTGAATGAGTTGCCCAGCACTCTTAACTTTTTAAAAAAGCCTCAATTAGAAAACAAACCCTGTCATTTATAAAATTATATATTCACTTCAAAGAAAAATATTTTATTGCTATTATCATTTTTAAAATTCTCTAAGTTCCATCCATATAGTTCTGGTCATCCGTAAACCTCTTTGAACCCCTACTGACCCAGTATGTAAAACATCCACCTGAGATATGCTGTTATTAAATACTGGTTTGCAATATTAGTTGCCCTTCTGAACTCTCATATCTTAATTCTCCAACAATCTGACCAACAGTCATTTATTTAAAATTTTCCAAAATGTTCTACCAGGTACTACCCTAGGGCATGAGGATACAAATAAAAAAGAGAACCCATAGTCCAAACTTTAAGGAACTCTAACTTAGCAGGAAAAATATACCCATTAGTGTCCACTGGGCAAAAAGAAGTAAGGGGAAACTAGTTTACCTAGATGGATCAGGAAAATTTCTCAAACTTTCAACTGAGTCTTTAAGGATATGCAGGAGCTCCACCAGGCTGGAGGACAAGAGTATATTCAAGAAAAAATTAAGAACCACGATGTTGGCATCTTTCTTTTATACTTAACAAAATTATAAGACATATGTAAACTATAAACATACATAACATATTGCTTAGCATATAGTGAATGCCTAAAAATACTTGTAGTCATTTCCCAATTCTTCACATTAGTCCATGTATGTGGATAAGTGAAAGCTATTTATACTTAAAACAGCCTTATAAATCACTTACTGATTTGAACCATTCACTGATCTCAGGTTTGCACTACAAATATGAGTGAATATTTTTATACATTTTTCTGTTCACTAAGTAACTTCCTTTGCTATAATTTTTGTTTAAAGAATTTTGACAAGTAGTCTCATAGTAAAATTTTTAATTATATAATTAAATACTTTGAGGTTTTTAATTCTTTTGATTAAAAAGAAAAACACATGTATATACGGAAGTTAATAAAGCCCAAATTATACCCAGAGAGCAAGGAAGTTGGACCTCGGTGTTCTGACACTAAAATCCAAAGTTTTATCAGTTCGCCATGAATATATAGCAAAATCAGATCAGTCTAGTCTTGAAAACTCCATAGGCCAACAAATTTTTACTATTTTACTTTTAAAAATACTATTCATGCTCATCTACACTGTCTCCTAACATTACCATCCTCCCCACTCCTATCTACCCCACAAACACAATTATTTGATCTCTTTCATTTGTATAGGGTATGCCTTAAACAGCTACTACTTTTTCTTTTAGAAGTTGCCAAGTCTTATATTTAGAAAGCGAAATTAGTTATGAGCATTACAATACAATCTGACAATCCTAGTCTACCAGGGAACATACATGATACATTTTTATTATTTACATAATTAACACTTCACATGTGGGTCTTATGTGAACAAACTTGTTGGGGAGGTAGTGAAAAGTCAAGTGTTTTTCCTGTGTAACACTTCAGACATTTAGAACTACAACATCAGTGGTCATTTCATTCCATATTCTCAAGTTACATGAGAAGAACACAGAACCAGGTGACATTAAGGGACTTGGTCAAAGTCACAGTGCTAACTAGGGGTAAAACTAGGTACAGAAAATAATCTATTGCCGGACACGGTGGTGCATGCCTGTAATTCCAGCACTCAGAAGGTTGAGGCAAGAGGATCACGGAGAGTTCAAAGCCAGCCTGGGCTACAAAGTGAGTTCAAGGTCAGCCTGAACTGCAGAGTGAAACCCTGTCTCAAAAAGACAAAAATAAATAAATAAATAGATAGATAGATTTGTTGATCCATTCCAGGAATCTTTACTTGACTTCACATATATGACTAGCTCTCAACTTTCCATGTAATCGACTTTGTCTATTTATCCACAAAAACTGTTTGCCCCTGTTACTCAGCTAAATATTTTACTTCTGCAGATGTGTATCAAATAAAATGATATGTACTCAGGAAATCTGATCACTTAAGCAAACTATGTTCAGGAAAGGAAATCATCTATAAAGACAATCACGAAGGCATGCCAAAATCAAATCATTTTTGTTTTTCTCATAGCTGCTACAGATACAAATTAAATTTGGAAGTATTCAGTAACATTATACGCTTTAAGGTCTTAAGTTTGAGCCGGGCGTGGTGGCGCACGCCTTTAATCCCAGCACTCGGGAGGCTGAGGTAGGTGGAGCGTTGTGAGTTCGAGGCCGGCTTGGGCTACAACTCGAGCGCAAGGCCAGCCTGAGCTACATAGTGCGACCCTGCCTCAAAAAACCAGGGCTGGGGAGTTTAGCTCAGCGGCTTAAGCGCCTGCCCTGGCAAGCGTGAGGTTGTGAGTTCAATCCCCAGTGCCGCAAAAAAAAAAAAAAAAAAAAATAAGGTCTTAAGTTTGACAGCAAGCAAGTAGAACAAAACTATATACTACAAAGATAACTTTCCATTTTCTTTTCTATTGGTAGTCTGAATCTGCAACATATTTCTCATACACTATTCAAAAACTCACAGCAATAGCCAAATTTTGAACAGGATAAAGCATAAAATAAAACAGAGAGAAATAAAGTACCAACTTTTAATATATTTTTTCTCACCCAAAAGTGTAAAGTTTGAAAGCATCAAAGCAATAACTTTCCCCACATTCATATTTATTCAAGTTTATTTGTAAAAAAGCAACATTTCATTCCCCTTTCAGGAAGGGCCACAATCAGCCCCTAGGTCACTGCAATCCCCAAATGAAAACTTAATCTCCTAATCAATCATCTTAACAAGCACTCACTGATGACTCACTCAATGCCAGGCAGGCTGCTATGTGATTTGTTGATGTATCATAGTCAACAAATCACCATCCTTGCTTTCTAGAAGTTCATTTAATGGACTACTTCCAAAGAAAAACAAGAAATGTATCATCTAATTTCCTTTATTATAAAGATTTACAGAGTATCAGGAAACAGAAGCAGGAAAAGATGAAGAAAATTGAGACAGGTGAGAAGTGTTTTCAAAATTCAGTGAACAATCTGCTCTTTGGATTATTAAAATCATGTTCCTCATCAAGAATGCTAATCAAGCCAGGCATGGTGGCACATGCTTTTAATCCCAGCACTGGGGAGGGTGAGGTAGGAAGAGTATTGTGAGTTCGAGGCCGGCTTGGGCTACAACGCGAGCGAAAGGCCAGCCTGAGCTACATAGTGTGACCCTGCCTCAAGAAACTAGGGCTGGGAGTTTGGCTCAGCAGCTTAAGTGCCTGTCTGGCAGTCGCGAGGCTGTGAGTTTGATCCCCGATGCCAAAAAAAAAAGAATGCCAATCATCAAAAGCTGACTATCTTTTGATGACAACACCTAACCAAATATTTTGGTCTAAGTCATTGTTTGCCTAATCTTACTACTTTGCAGGGGAGGCAAGCAAGCACTTATCCGGACTGATACATTTTTATTATCTATTACATAAGATTCATATTACAGGAATGTGGTTGATCTCACCCAAAACTTGGAGTGAGCTGTTTCCTATGTAAAGAGATGCTTCTGACAGAATGTTCTGTGAGCCTCTAAGATCAAACATACGACAAATCCTGTTAAACTTTCTTGCACCATTCTGACTCAGTCAAAATAGTATAACCCTTCACAACCATACAGTATCAGGCCAAGTTTTCAGAATAGCATGTGTCTGCTTCTCCTTTTCCCTTCCACAAAAAATGAAAATATCAATTACTAAACAAGCTGTTTGGTAAATATTTCATTGCCCTCTTTCTCCTTGATATTAATCCAAGAAAATAAACTATCTAAGAATAAGTCCTGTCTCATTATTTTCAGTGATGGTGGTAGTGATAGCAACAATCTCTAGATTTGTAATTCAAAAATACATAAAATAATATATTATCTCATTCAATGACAAAAATGAAGAAGTTAAAAGGAAATATTACAGGCAACTCTCTCAAACATCAAAATTCAAACTCAGATTAACTGGGTTAAAAGAAAGTATTCTTGATTCTACCAAAAAGTCAAGCAGTTTTGGGTTTTTGTTTGTTTGTCTGTTTTTTTGAGACAAGGTTTCACTATGCAGTCCAGGCTGGCCTCAAATTCACAGCGATCCTCCTGCCTCACCCTCCTAAATGCTGGGATTACAGGCATGCACCACCCACCTGGCAGAAAGTTATTTTTATTAAAAATATATATATGAGTGGTATTAGCAACTCAAAGTCACAAATTTTCCCTTAAAGTACTGTATATCTTTAAATGATATACCTAACTGAACAACCTATAAATGCTAAGACATAATCTCAGTAAGAATTTGATATAAATTTTTGTTAACCCAATTCCTTTCCCAAATGCTTTACTCAAATTTAAATGCTTAGTAAATATTCTTTTAAAGAAGGAATATTTAATAAATGGTGCTGAAAAAACTGGCTATATACATGCCAAAGATTAAAACTGGACCCGTATCTTTCACCATGGACTAAGCTAAAATCAGAATGGATCAAAAATCTTAATATTAAAGCAGAAACATTAAATCTGCTGGAAGATAGAGTAGGTAAAACTCTTGAAGACACTGGTGTAGGCAAAGACTTTATGAACAAAACCTAGATAGCACAGGAACTACCACAAAGAATCAACAAATGGGATCTCACCCTATTAAGAAGCTTTGGCACAGCAAGAGAAACCACCAACAGAGTGAAGAGACAACCCACAACATGGGAAAAAATATTTGCCAGCTGTTCCTCAGACAAAGGATTAATTTTGAGAACATATAAAGAACTTCAAAAAAAAAAAAAAATCAGTCCTCCCAGATTTAAAGACCCAATCCAAAAATGGGCATCTGAGATAAATACACACTTCTCAGATGAAGAAATACAAACAGCAAATAAATATGTGAAAAAATGTTCAGTATCACTGGTCATTCCAGAGATGCAAATTGAAACAACACTGAGATTCCACTTCATCCCAGAAAGAATGGCTAGTATCAAGAAATCAAACAATAACAAATGCTGGAGGGGCTGTGGGGAAAAAGGAATATTTCTACACTGTTGGTGGGAATGCAGACTGGTGCAACCACTGCGGAAATCAGTGTGGAGATTCCTCAAAAAACTAGGACTACAGATCCTATTCAACCCAGCTATTCCCCTACTGGGTATCTTCTCAAAAGAATTAAAAACATCATACCACAGTGATGTATGTGCACCCATGTTTACAGCAGCATAGTTTGTAACAGTCAGATCTTGGAAACCACCTAAATGCCCACTGACTGAGGGATGGATAAAAAAGATGTGGTGTGGTATTTTTACACAATGGAGTACTTCTCAGCCATAAAGAATGATAAACAGGACACTTTTATAGGTAAATGGATGCACCTTGAGAACATACTCATTAGTGAAATAAATAAGACACGTGTGTTAACATCGTATTGTTTCATTAGTGTGACAAGCTGAAAGAAAAAACATGTATGTACATGTATATAAAAAATAACATAGTTATACTACTCTGAGTTCGATGAAGAGAAAGATTTGTGCTGGTATTGTTAAGACAACTGAAGGCAGATGTCTTGTGCTCTCAGTGAATGATTTGGGGATGACAATGCACAATGTATGTACCATTGTTGCCCCCTGACTGACGTGCTCTGAAATTTTGGTGTAGTTTCTCTTTCTTCCCCTTCTTTTTTTTCTATCTTTGAATAAAATGGATTTTTTAAAAAAAGTATTTAACAATGAGGAAGGTGTCTTGAAAACTGACAATTTTCACCATTCATGCAGGTAACTCTTTAAGGTTTAGCAAATATTCACTGCATACCTGTTGACTATTACATATTACCGATAGTTTAGACACATCCATTAAAGTCACCTCATTAATCTTATGAGCCATACTCAGATATTCCTCAGTCCCTAATACTAAAATGACTGGATCTCTAATACCAAACAGTTCTAATACTTACAAGTTTGATCCCACCTAAATAATCTTTAAAACTCAACTGGAACTCAATTCTTCTTCCTCTTCTTCTTCTTATTCTTCTTCTTCTTCTTCTTCTTCTTCTTCTTTTTTTTTTTTGCTCTTTTTCAGACAGGGTCTCACTATGTAGTTCAGGCTGGCCTTGAGTTCACTTTGTAACCCAGGCTGGTCTCGAACTCACCATGATCCTCCTGCCTCAGTCTCCGAAGTGCTAGGATTACAGGCATACGCCATCACACCCGGCTTGGAACTCAATTGTTACTGGAATTGTGCTCCTGCCTCTCAGTCTTAAGTATCTGTTAATGCTTCCTACTAGGTAATGCTCACAAGAAATTCTTAGCTGCGTTTAGTGGTGCACACCTATAACCCTGGTACTGAGGCTGGCTGAGGCAGGAGAATCTCAAATTTGAGTGCTGCTTGGGCAATTTAGCAAGACCTTGTCTCACAATAAAAAATAAAACAGCTGAGGATGTAGTCCAGTGGCAAAGTACCATTGGTTTGAGCTCTAGTACTGGGAGAGAGGAGAAAAGGGCAATCCTGTACCTGTTTTTAAACTGCTAAGTCCAGAATCTACTCATCACAGATATGGTACATGATGACAATGGTCATACTCTGAAACAATGACTCTCTCTGATAAATAAGCTGAAGAATAAACTTAGAATGCTAACAAACTGATTTCAGGTAAACAGGAAACCCTGGATTCTGATATTCTCCCCAATCTGAAAATTCTCTTCTGGAACTCCAAATGCAGAAAGCATTTTCTATCCAAACGAACTGTAGAAGGCAAATGTCACTAGTCACAGCTAAGCAGAGAACTGGGGAAAAGAAAAATAATATTGCAACTAGCATAACCATATTACATTATTGACAACAGATTGCTCACCTTTGTGACACAAGAAGGGACTTGGCAAGTGGACAAAGAACTTGCAGAAAGCCAAGGGAACAAATAAAACTCTCCCAATCCTCAAAACACAAACACATCCAAATGTGAAAGATATGAGTAGGTGAACAGGGAGTCGGGAGAGAGTAGAAAGAAGAAAAGCAGCCGGGCGTGGTGGCGCACGCGTTTAATCCCAGCACTCGGGAGGCTGAGGTAGGAGGAGCATTGTGAGTTCGAGGCCGGCCAGGGCTACAACGCGAGCGCAAGGCTGGCCTGAGCTACACAGTGCCACCCTGCCTCAAAAAACCAGGGCTGGGAGTTTGGCTCAGTGGCTTAAGCACCTGCCCTGGCAGGCACAAGGTTGTGAGTTCAATCTCCGGTGC